>CM064480.1:25110628-25345628 GCA_032716605.1 Paralithodes platypus | reverse complement strand
ACAACTGTATAAACATTCTCATATATTTTCATAACAATAACAATGCATGGAAACAATTGCGCATAGCTCACGAACCAATTACTCTATATTATTTTTGTTTTCACCATTGGAAAGAGCACAATTTTCCGATTCCGGTGATATATACAGTTATATACGTATCCGACCAAATAACGCAACCACGAGGTGGGGAACAGCTCGGAACCCGGCTAGCATCGCCGGAACAGAGACGGGTGAAGCGTAAATATTCGCATTTTGGCTCTTCATTTCAAATATTCATAGCGCAAAAAGTATTTGTCCTAGGAACTTCTAGTTTATTTTATACTCATTAGCATTATTTGCCGTATTCATTCAGCCTAAATTTAAAACCATACACTTCGTAGCAACGAAATAAATCGAAAATGTTATAAACCATATCAATCAAAATCAGATTTTGTTTTTTTCGGTCACTGCATGGAAACAATTGTGCATAGCTCGCGAACCAATTATGCTATATTATTTTTGTTTTCACCATTGGAAAGAGCACAATTTTCCGATTCCGCTGATATATACAGTTATATACGTATCCGAGCAAATAACGCAACCACGAGATGGGGAACAGCTCGGAACCCGGCTAGCATCGCCGGAACAGAGATGGGTGAAGCGTAAATATTCGCATTTTGGCTCTTCATTTCAAATATTCATAGCGCAAAAAGTATTTGTCCTAGGAACTTCTAGTTTGTTTTATACTCATCAGCATTATTTGCCGTATTCATACAGCCTAAATTTAAAACCATACACTTCGTAGCAACGAAATAAATTGAAAATGTTATAAACCATATAAATCAAAATCATATATTTTTTTTTCGGTCACTGCTTGAGAACTATTGAAGATAAACAATTTCTGTTTTCAGATTTGGAAAGAGGAGAACAAATACTATTATTTGAGCAAAAACAAATATATGGTCATCACTCACAATTTAGAGCTAGGACGGTGTGAAGACAATTGCATGGGAAATAATTGTATTCCGGACTCATTTACACTTTCATATTTCAATTTATTTACATTTTTTTTTATTTTATCATGTACTATCAATATTCCTCTTTCCATTGATATATGATACATCACAATAAACAGCATTCTGGTGGATGGAAATCGCGAAAAATGTAAGGCTTCGACAACACTCATGAGCCAAATTCAAGACCCAAAATACTTGTCAAGCGCCTACTTGGACTTATTGGAACATAATATGTCGGAGGGAGTTAATATCCCATGGTAATATACCGTACTCTGTAGTAGCGGCAATATTGCACCAAATATATCTGGCAACATTGTACATGTTGCCTCAGTAACATCCGGTCGGCACTCAGCATTACAGTGTCCCCCCGCTCTCTGTATATCTTTGGCTAATAATAACCTATAAACTTATCTCTGGACTTATATTCTACATCCTTGTGCAAGAAAGGATTATCAAGGTTGTTGTAGCTTCACATGACAACCATACATCTCCCTCTCCTGATCCTCACTCTAGTCAACCAGTAGCTCCCTACCCCTAAGTCCTCTTTGCCTGCTTTGGTTTTAACCCCGACAACGTCCACGGCGGCCGGCACTACAGTGCCAGCTACTATGACGACCACTAATGTGCGAGTAATTTCTGACATCACTCCTCCCCCCTTAGATAAGGCACCACAGAGGAAAGGCCCTATGCCTCTCCTCTACGGGCCGGATTGCTCTTGGATTCAGGTACACCCGTTGAAACCACTCCTAGCACAATCCACTATTTCAGGAGATCTACCAGTTCCTAATGAGTGGACTATTGAAATCAACAAGAATAGGAAACTCAGAGCCAAGGATGAGGTAGGGAGATTAATGGACGTTTCTATTAGGGCCATACCTAGTACTTATAATGCTGGGGCGGTATTTATAAAGCACTTATAGGCTTAAAAGTAGCTTTTAAAGATGGCGGCCACTTTTAAAACATAAAAGTTAGGTAAAAAAAACTTTTAGCGGCTAAAAGTAGCTTTTAAACCCGGCGAAAACTAAAAGCCCTCCTGGGGACTTTTAGCGCTTAAAAGGTACTTTTAGAGGACGATGAAGATGGTTGAATAACAAATCCGCCACCCCCTGCCAAGGAATTTTCATGTTAAAAAGACTAATTGGATTAATAGGCGACTCTGAGTTAATCAAAAGATACCATATAAACCACGAATGAAACTTAGAGGAACAAAGCTCCTAACCCCGAGATGAAAGTGTGTATTACCCTACATTATTTGGCAACGGTCAAAATGTAACTGTATGAGTAACTCATGATTGTAGGTTAACTATATTATCAAATGCAGTATGTTAGGTAACTCTTGATTCTATCCATATACCACCCCGCACATCATACTACTCAAAGGTGATCCACTGTGTGTTCTCCTATGAATAAGCTTTATTAGAAAGTAACCTACCACCATATATATCAACCTACTTTAAACATTTCGATTCATACTGTATATATGTCCGACTACATTTTTTGCCGTGGTCGCGGTCTCTCTATTTTTAGATGGGTAAATCCTCCTCCGCCCACAACCTCGACAGTTCCAGCGTCCTCGTTGACAAACGTCTATACTGTGTTGGAAGAACACTAACAAATAGACCAAATTAAAGGAGTGTAGAAGGACTAAGATATAATATTTGATTGTCACAAGATAGGCCTATTTCATAACATCCGAGAACAAGTAGCCTATTTGCACCCTATTTTTTCGCAAATTACCGTAAACTGGGGTGATTTCGGACTGCGGTCATAACTTCGGACTTTGGCGGTAATAAGTAATTAGCCATTGTCATTATATAATGGAAACGCTTTTACCATACAAGTCCGAAGTTTTCCACTTTTCAAGAATACTTCGGACATCATTTAGGATAAGGATAAGGATATTATGGGGGATAATTTTAGGAGGCTTCCTGGATTACGGCGCACGGCGCATTATCACTACACATCACTTGACCTAGTTAAATCTCTACAATGTGTTTACAGTCAGGAGAAATTGTAAAAAACAAACTCGAAAAATTTCCGAAATTACCCCACTTTACGAATTGTGAAAACTCGCGAATTTGGCAACTATCTCAGATGCTGCCACACCGAGTATGCAATTGTTTTGGTATGGTAAATATATTACCCTTTCAATTTAACAATATATAATAGATTTCACAATAACAAAATATTGCATAATTACCCTAATGTTTTATAGTAATTAGTATATGCAATTAGAAGCATATACTTACCTATTAAACGTTATTCATCAATTGTAATCTTGCTAGATGTAGCGAAATAGCGGTTGTGGCAGCTTTCTTAACGCTTCCACTAAAAGCTGCTTTTAAATGTTTTATGAAACACTTTTAACCCTTATTTAGCGGCGAGCAACATAAGTCGAGTTAAATAAAGCTGGACTATGTGGCGGCGCTCGACATAACTCGAGTGGCAATTTCAGCACGTAATGTGGCTGAGAGAGAGAGACAAGTGGTGGCAGGAGACTAGCGAGCGTATGACTGCTCCAGACCACCGCGGCGAACCTACTGACACAAATCTCAGCTCCCTCCTCCCTCTCTCACTCGCTACATACTCAATTATGTACTGAAAGTACCGAATTACCTGCTTTTTGCACTCGCGTTGCACGGTTATTGCAAGAAAACTATCCATCATACAAGGATCGTTATGGTGTCATTCGAAAGCTCTGTTTATGCCCTTTCAGGGATAGGTACTTGTTTTACGTTCTGGGTCTTATTTAGGCATGAAAATGATCACGTAAACAGCCCTATTTTGGCTAAAAACACCCCGCTGTGCGGTACACATAAATAAACCGCATAGGCCGCTCGTAAGGTGTTAAGGATTTTCTTTTAGTTAAAATTACTTTTAGGGACATTTTTAAATGATTTTTAAATACCGGCCCTGATTTCTTTGTGTTCTCAGCTGCCCCGGCAGTACCGTCCAAAGTATATAGACACTAACAAGTAAACCTACCAAAACAATATTGGAACCTGTGATGTCACGAGCCTAGCTCCACGCTTGCTACCTCCTTATTTACTAACGGTGGTTCTGGTAAAATCAAAGCATATGGAATACTGGTATATACTGTTTTGTAAGTTGTAACTATGGTTTTAATGAGTTGATAAAAGACTAAACAACTTAATTCTAGTATATAACTGGTCCTAATGTGTTCATATATATCGATAATGTTGGTGTTAACCCGGGAACTGCGGGAAGACTCTTAAGAGTTCCCCCGGCGGACTGCGGGAAGACTCTTAAGAGTCAGGGAAAAAAAAAATCAATTTTAAACACCGATTTTTTTTTTTTTTTTTTTTTTTTGCCCCTGGGCCATGCAAAATATCACTCCTCTACCTCCCCTCCTTCAGTTATCACCTATTTTCCCTGTTATTCCCTTATTCTGTGGTATATTTTCGTGCTAACATTAGCGAGTTGCAAGCAGGGCATTGTCATCACTGTTAGCAAGCGAGTGCAAGAGAGAGAGAGAGTATCGATCGACAGTGTCTCTCCAGCCTTGGGGAAAATTGGCGGGAAAGGAGATTGCCTCAGCCATACATTATATAACTCCCGGCCTGTATCGCCGATTTTGACCATCCACACGCTGTTTCCACTTGTTTTATTGTTGTAACAGGTTAATACCTTTATAATCAACCTATAATAGGTGCATATGGATAAGTATTAATGCTATTTATGGTAAAATGAATATTTTAGTGATGGAAACAGCTCAAATACGTGCGCACAGGCAGAGGTGTTTAGCTAATACCCCCCATGCGCACTTCAGAGGTTAATGAAGCCTTTCTCAGCATCTTCTGGGCTTCTGTTACATATATTATCGAAATATAACTTCTGAAGTAGTTTGCACATTATGCTATCATAAGTAGGGATATTACTTAAATAATTGACTTCATATGAGTATGCAGTTTACCCCTATATTACTGAATTTTTTCAATAAATATGGTCAAAATACCGAGAGGGGAAAAATACACTCGGTAATCATATTATTTTCCTTATTTACACTTAAGTAAGAGTCCCGATACTCTGGTAAGCAATCTTGCGCAGGTTTATGTGTGTATGTATGGTTTCAATTATGTACTGGAACCAACTTCACTTGTGTCATTGCTGTTAAACATACATTACTTTACACAGAAAATTCTTTCCTCCATCTTCCTTAGCCGTAGATATAAAGTTTTCTTTGGATAGTAAAGAAAACCGAAAATGTATCATTTTAGGACTGACTATAATAGTTCACCATTATTTTCGGTATAAATTAATAATGATAGGTCTTAGTTGATGTTGTTTAATAATGATAGGTCTTAGTTGATGTTGTTTAATAATGATAGGTCTTAGTTGATGTTGTTTAATAATGATAGGTCTTAGTTGATGTTGTTTAATAATGATAGGTCTTAGATGATGTTGTTTAATAATGATAGGTCTTAGTTGATGTTGTTAATAATGATAGGTCTTAGTTGATGTTGTTTAATAATGATAGGTCTTAGTTGATGTTGTTTAATAATGATAGGTCTTAGTTGTTGTTTTTACTTTGAAATATTTGTTTTATATTTATATAAGCATACAATTAACAAAATGTCTCCACAATAAATTAACAGTGAAAACAGAAAGTACATTTTAGATCGTTTCTCTTGTCGTCTGCGCTGGGAAAGAGGCTTTGGCCGCAACCGCCATGCCCATACATTTGCGCCTGATCACACTTGTATTTTGAAGTGCTTTACTTAATTTGATTGTAATAACTAACCTAACCAGCTGAACCTAACCTAATGCAATACAATTCAGTACAAAATAAGTAAAAATACATCGAAATACAATCATGATTAAGTACGAATGTAGAGGCATAGTGGCTACGGCTAAGGTCTCACGCTCCCCACTTCTACAGTAATAATACTCCAGATTTTGGAGCGAAATATGTTGCTGGTTATGAAAATGTGACAATAAGAGGATGCAGAGACATATTAGTTTTTTAAGTTTTCATAAAGTATCGAGGAATCAGCTTCTAAATGATTTAATTTGACATCAGGTAGAAATAACCCTAAGCTATAGCCGCAGATGATCGGTGTGTTCACCATTTTACAAGACTTACACAGTTCGGCGCCCTTCAAGAAATTCGAGTATACAGTAGGTTTACTTGTTAGTGTCTATATACTTTGGTACCGCCGGCCTCAACTGCACGACTCTTTGCAGACTGGTCCAAAGCAGATGGCGTTAATGACATTAAAGCTTTGAATGCACTCACGCCGGAACTGGCTGCAGTTCCGGTACTTGATCAGTCACATACACCAACAGATGGGGCGGGTAGGTTTGGGTCCTTGGGTAGACTGGGAAGCGGAGGCGCAGGTATTTGCTTCTACCCTTACATCTAAAACCTCCCATCAGATCCCTCAGGAATTGCATGCTTGATTCTCATTACCTGTTCATAAGGCAGAGGGAGTGCCGCCAGCCTTGTTTGCTTTCTTGGCGGCCCCCAAACCTGCTCTTCACCAATTGGATGACCCTTTCTGTACCCCCCCACCAGCCCATCTGGATAGGGACTTTAAGTTAAGGAGCAAAGCCTTCAGATTGTTCTCACAATACCTTGTCACTCGCCAGGTTACAGTATCCCTAGTTAGGACTATTTCAGCCATTGCAGACCAAAATGTGAGAAAAGCCACAGACCTGTCACGTAGGATTTTATTATAGGATTCAATACAATCCCTGGGTGACATTAGGGTAGCAATCATGGAAGCAGTGAGATAACGCCAGGACCTCAGAGTGTTTTTAGTATTCAAATATATTTTCAATTCAAATATATTTATTTAGCCTTCAGATATACAATAAGTTCAGAATTTAAATACATGGAAGTCAACTGGCTAAGCCTTATGAGAGAAAACTCTCTTTAACTTAAGGCACCTTGATTTAACCCGAATTAATTTACATTTTTACATATATATAATATATACTCTTTCAATTCGCACCCATAAACTTACACCACATAAACATACTCACCCATAAACTTACACCACATAAACATACTCACCCATAAACTTACACCACATAAACATACTCACCCATAAACTTACACTACATAAACATACTCAGCACAAAAGTAACTTACAATTGACGGATGTGTTAATATTTACTCAATACAAATGATTTGAGGGACATCTTAAAACTAGACAGGGAGGGTTTATCCAGAATATGCCGAGGCAGTGCATTCCAGACCTTTACACCATGATAATGAATCGATTTTTTAGATTGATTTGATGCCAATAATGGAATTTCTAAATCTCTTGTGTTTCTTAAGGTATATCTTTCATTTAAACGAAAATTAAATATATTTATGGGATTGTAATTATTAATGGCTTTATAAACAAAGATAGCAGTGCAATATATGTTTATGTCTTTATAAACAAAGATAGCAGTGCAATATATGTTTGTCTTTATAAACAAAGATAGCAGTGCAATATATGTTTATGTCTTTATAAACAAAGATAGCAGTGCAATGTTTATGTCTTTATAAACAAAGATAGCAGTGCAATATATGTTTATGTCTTTATAAACAAAGATAGCAGTGCAATATATGTTTATGTCTTTATAAACAAAGATAGCAGTGCAATATGTTTATGTCTTACAAAGATAGCAGTGCAATATATGTTTATGGCTTTATAAACAAAGATAGCAGTGCAATATATGTTTATGTCTTTATAAACAAAGATAGCAGTGCAATATGTTTATGTCTTTATAAACAAAGATAACAGTGCAATATATGTTTATGTCTTTATAAACAAAGATAGCAGTGCAATATATGTTTATGGCTTTATAAACAAAGATAGCAGTGCAATATATGTTTATGTCTTTATAAACAAAGATAGCAGTGCAATATATGTTTATGTCTTTATAAACAAAGATAGCAGTGCAATATATGTTTATGTCTTTATAAACAAAGATAGCAGTGCAATGTTTATGTCTTTATAAACAAAGATAGCAGTGCAATATATGTTTATGTCTTTATAAACAAAGATAGCAGTGCAATATGTTTATGTCTTTATAAACAAAGATAGCAGTGCAATATATGTTTATGTCTTTATAAACAAAGATAGCAGTGCAATATATGTTTGTCTTTATAAACAAAGATAGCAGTGCAATATATGTTTATGTCTTTATAAACAAAGATAGCAGTGCAATATATGTTTATGTCTTTATAAACAAAGATAGCAGTGCAATATATGTTTATGTCTTTATAAACAAAGATAGCAGTGCAATATATGTTTATGTCTTTATAAACAAAGATAGCAGTGCAATATATGTTTATGTCTTTATAAACAAAGATAGCAGTGCAATAAATGTTTATGTCTTCCCATTTTAAAAGCCTCAGAGATTTAAATAATTCATTTGTGTGATCATATTTTCTTTTGAAAGTGATTGTCCTAATAATTTTCTTTTGCGCTAGTTTGACTCTCTCTATCTTAGTTTTACCTGCGGTTGCCCAAACTGTGTGACAGTATGAAAAGTAAGGGTACACCAAGGAGTAGTAAAGTTGTTTAAGTACTTCCGAAGGAAAGCAGTTACGAGTTAGATATAATATACCACATTGTTTATTTATCTTGTTTGTTAATATTGGATATGTGACTGCCAAGTCAATTGCCTATCCACTACAACACCAAGAAATTTTATATTTTGCTCTTCTATTAACATTGAATTTCCTATTTTAATGGAATCTACATTTGGAGGAACATTCTTTTTTCTGTGATGAATAATATATTTTGTTTTGTCGATATTTAAGGTTAGCTTATTTGCGGTCATCCAACAATAGACATTATTTAGTTCATTATTCACTGATTGCACTAGAGTATTTAAATTGCTGTTTTAATGGCATAAAGTGTTGTATCGTCTGCAAACATAATTGTTTTAAATAGTACATTTGTGTTAATTAAATCATTCACATATATAATAAACAATAATGGGCCCAGTATGGACCCCTGTGGAACTCCAAAGGCTAAAGATTGTTCACTAGATTTAATATTATTATATTCTACATATTGTTTACGGTTCTTAAGGTAAGATTCAAACCACCTGAATGTAGTATTTCTTATACCATAATGTTTGAGTTTCTCTAATAGAATGTGGTGGTCAACTGTGTCAAAGGCTTTTGACAGATCTAAAAATACACTAATTGTAAACAGTCTATTTATTAGTGGCCCCTCCATCATTGACGAACATGCCTATTACATAAGGCATCCTCTTCAAACACTAATCCGCCGTAGTTTGCATCTACCACGCAGAGCATTTAAAATGTGAGGAGCCTTCATCATGAGCGCACGTGACCTCACTCATGGCTTCAGTCATTATGAATTGGGTTCTCACTACGAAAAAACTTCGTAAAAAATAAAAAACAAAAACAAAATAAGAATAACTATCCAATAAGCTTTCCATCATATCGTAGATGTACTTGTGTGGATCTTTGACCAGACGCTGATTCAGGCGTCATTCTTCCTTCTCTGCTCTGCGGTCAACCGGCCCGGACGTGTCTCTCCACGTTCCGCTGGTTCCGCATTTGCTGCGTCCCTAGTGAGTTTTTTCTCATTTGTTTACTCCAGGATGTATCGAGTAAGGTTAGGATATGCGTAGCAGGAGTGTCCTGGGCTGGTTGCCCGCAGTGCAGTGTATTTTGGGTCGTGTGTTTGGGGCATCTATTTCGGATGTACCCTCGTGGTCCGGTTGTGGACAGGTGAACTTTTTCACAGTTAGCTAGCTTTGTGATGCAGGAGGCTTTCATTACGCGTTATTGCTTCCTTTTATCTTTCTGATGAGGTAGCGTATTTTTGCTGACGTTCCCAGCGTATTTTTCTTCACTTAGTGAAGTTTTTTCTGGGTCCCGAGTCAGTTCTTCCCTTTGCCGGAAGTATTTGCTACAGTGGTGTGTTGGCGGTGGTTCCTGTTGTGATATAATTCAGTGCTTTTAGTTTATATTCCGACATGTTAATGTTATCCGTCTGCCTAGGCCTAGCCAGCCTCTCGTAGCTTTACCACATATGCAAGTGTTATTGATTTATTTTCTAAATATGTACTACTGTGTGATGTGTGTCCTGGTTTAGTTGTGTATTGGCTAATTCCACGGACTATTTATGTGTCCTGGGTTAGTTGTGTATTGGCTAATTCCACGGACTATGTTGGGCCCGGCGTTAGTTGTGTTTTGGCTACGCCTCGGTCCTGTGTTGCGTTCAGATGGTATCTGGACGGGGTGGGTTATTTCCGGCGGGTTATTCTCGGTTACACCATGAAAAAACCCGGCTGGTTGCCGAGTTTTGGCCACGCGTGGTTTAAAAACAGGCTTGTTTCCCCGGCGAGTGGGTGTCTGTGGCTCCCCAGGACTGCGTCTCTGGGGTGCCTGTTTCAGGCTCTTTCTGATTCCCGGCAGGTTGGCTGTACCCATCTAACAGTGTTCATACGGACACATGTTGTTTGTAGTTTTTTCGGTTTTGCAAAGCCAATATAAAACTATGCTGTTGTTGTATTTCCTCCCCGGCGATCTTTTACAAAGATGTGGGGTTAGGAACAATTGGGGTTAACTTTTAAACTTTAAATCACCCGGCGGGTGCAACCTGGTAGGGTGGGATGACCGAATTTGCAAAATTCAGTTTAGTTGACCAGACAATTGAGGGATGCATTGTGTATCGCCTCCTTCAACATACGGCAATTTAAGGCACAAATGGGGTTAACGTTTTTTAAACTAATATTCACAGCTCCCTGGAAGGGTGGGAATAACGAATTTACAATTCAGTTAGTTAACCTGACAATTGAGGGATACGTTTTGTATCGCCGCCTTCAACATACGGCGATCTAAAAAGATACTTCGGGAGAAGTTAGATCTCGTATATTTGTCAGGCTTCCCAGTTTTTGATCTACGAGATAATTCGGGGGCCGGCGTCTTTTTTAAGTTTTTTTTTTCCAAAATTGAATCTTGAAACAAACACCACCGGAAAGACATAATCAGTTATAAACGGCATGCTGGTCTTTATATATTATGTCAGAGGGTATTCATAAATCTTTTGGACAAATTAAGATATTCTGAAATCTTTTACTTAGGAAACCCCACCGCGTAGCGAGCTGTAGTCGTTGAGTATTACGTCTCGTTACCCGGCGGGTTATTTAACACTTGTGTGCGAACATGTTTGGGTTAACCTTATGAGCATTAATTCCTGGAAATTTTCTTTTGTTCCAGAGCTGGGTCCCGGCGGGTCTATGCAGAACCTGGAGTAAGTATCCCACCAGTCTCTGTCATGGCTACCTTTGCCCCGGTTTTTGCTTTATGCATTACGCCCTCCTGTTCAGGTATCCCTATTTTTGCGCACACCCTTTGTATAAAATGTGTTAAAATGTCTCGTTTGGTGTGGGTTACCTTTCCGGCGTTTTTTCTCGTTGCTCCGAGAACACCGGTTTTTGTTTACCGAGTTTTAGTCAGGATGGCTCAAAATAGGTAAGTTACCCCGACGAGTTTGGTCGCTTGAGGGCTCATTAGAAACTGCGTTTTCTAGGGTCGAGCCTGGGATCAGGCTTCCTGGTTTATTCCCGTCGAGGGGGGCTCCACACAGTTTTCTAGGTGATCAGGCTGACACCTGGTGGACTTGGTTTTCTCTGTTTTTCAAAGCCATTGAAACAACGCTGTCTGTTTGTTTGGTCTTTACCTCTCGGCGACCTTTTTACAAAGAGGTCTGGGGCAGGTATAATTGGTTTGACATTGCATATAAAACCCGGCGGTTGTACCTTCGGGTGGTTATATTATCGGATTTGCGATTCGAGATAATTTGCCAAACAATTGATTGATACAATAGGGTATCACGGCCTTCAAGACGGCGATCTATGAGGGCTTCTGGGAGAAGCCGGATTAGAGATTAAGATAGGCTTAGACTTTTTATGGGATAAAAAGATGCCTGAATCTTACTAGTGTCTCAAGTGTAAAGGGATACTTGAAAGACTTCATCTTTAATAAAGATATGCTTCATCTTTATGAGGATTAAGAAGTTATTCTTAATTCTTTTGGACAGGTGAAAGATATGCTGAAATCTTTAATAAGCCATTGAAACAATGCCGTTTGTTTGTTTAGTCTTTCCCTCCCGGCGCCCTTTTTACAAAGAGGTCTGGGGCAGGTACAATTGGTTTGACATTGCATATAAAACCCGGCGGTTGTACCTTTGGGTGGTTATATTGACTGATTTGCAATTCGCGATCTTTGTATTTCCTCCCCGGCGATCTTTTACAAAGAAGTGGGGTTAGGAACATTTGGGGTTAACTTTTAAACTTTAAATCACCCGGCGGGTGCAACCTGGAAGGGTGGGATGCCCGAATTTGCAAAATTCAGTTTAGTTGACCAGACAATTGAGGGATGCATTGTGTATCGCCTCCTTCAACATACGGCGCTTTAGGGCACAATTGGGGTTAACGTTTTTTAAAACTAATATTCACACCCGGCGGGTGCTCCTTGGAGCGATGGGAATCACGAATTTACGATTCAGTTAGTTAACCAGACAATTGAGGGATACGTTTTGTATCGCCGCCTTCAACATACGGCGATCTAAAAGATACTTCGGGAGAAGTTAGATCTCGTATATTTGTCAGGCTTCTCAGTTTTTGATCTACGAGATAATTCGGGGGCCGGCGTCTTTTTTAGTTTTTTTTTTCCAAAATTGAATCTTGAAACAAACGCCACCGGAAAGACTTCATCAGTTATAAACGCCATGCTGGTCTTTATATATTATGTCAGAGGGTATTCATAAATCTTTTGGACAAATTAAGATATTCTGAAATCTTTTACTTAGGAAACCCCACCGCGTAGCGAGCTGTCGTCGTTGAGTATTACGTCTCGTTACCCGGCGGGTTATTTAACACTTGTGTGCGAACATGTTTGGGTTAACCTTATGAGCATTAATTCCTGGAAATTTTCTTTTTTTCCAGAGCTGGGTCCTGGCGGGTCTATGCAGAACCTGGAGTAATTATCCCACCAGTCTCTGTCATGGCTACCTTTGCCCCGGTTTTTGCTTTATGCATTACGCCCTCCTGTTCAGGTATCCCTATTTTTGCGCACACCCTTTGTATGAAATGAGTTAAAATTTCTCGTTTGGTGTAGGTTACCTTTCCTGCGTTTTTTCTCGTTGCTCCGAGAACGCCGTTTTTGTTTTCCGAGTTTTAGTCAGGATGGCTCAAAATAGGTAAGTTACCCCGACGAGTTTGGTCGCTTGAGGGCTCATAAGAAACTGCGTTTTCTGTGGTCGAGCCTGGGATCAGGCTTCCTGTGTTATTCATTGCTTTATGCATTACGCCCTCCTGTAATGTATAGTTTAGTGTGGGTTACCTTTCCGGCGTTTTTCTCGTTGCTCCGAGAACACCGTTTTTGTTTACCGAGTTTTAGTCAGGATAGCTAAAATAGGTAAGTTACCCCGACGAGTTTGGTCGCTTGAGGGCTCATCAGAAACTGCATTTTCTATGGTCGAGCCTGGGATCAGGCTTCCTGAGTTATTCCCGTCGAGGGGGGCTCCACTCAGTTTTCTAGGTGATCAGGCTGACACCTGTTGGCCTTGGTTTTCTCTGCTTTTCAAAGCCATTGAAACAATGCTGTCTGTTTGTTTGGTCTTTACCTCCCGGCGACCTTTTTACAAAGAGGTCTGGGGCAGGTATAATTGGTTTGACATTAATAATAATAATAATAATAATAATAATAATAATAATAATAATAATAATAATAATAATATTTATTCTGTTAGCAATTTACAGAGTTGGTACCACATGGTATGTTATAAATATGACATGTACCAGCCTTTCATAATTCCAACTAAGGATAGCCCAATAAGGCCGTTAGGCGTATTTCCATTGGGGTCCTTGTATATAAAACCCGGCGGTTGTACCTTTGGGTGGTTATATTAACGGATTTGCGATTCGCGATAATTTGCCAAACAATTGATTGATACAATAGGGTATCACGGCCTTCAAGACGGCGATCTATGAGGGCTTCTGGGAAAAGCCGGATTAGAGATTAAGATAGGCTTAGACTTTTTATGGGATAAAAAGATGCCTGAATCTTACTAGTGTTTCAAGTGTAAAGGGTTACTTGAAAGACTTCATTTTTAATAAAGATATGCTTCATCTTTATGAGGATTAAGAAGTTATGCTTAATTCTTTTGGACAGATAAAAGATATGCTGAAATCGTTAATAAGCCATTGAAACAATGCCGTTTGTTTGTTTAGTCTTTCCCTCCCGGCGACCTTTTTACAAAGAGGTCTGGGGCAGGTACAATTGGTTTGACATTGCATATAAAACCCGGCGGTTGTACCTTTGGGTGGTTATATTGACTGATTTGCAATTCGCGATAATTTGCCAAACAATTGATTGATACAATAGGGTATCACGGCCTTCAAGACGGCGATCTATGAGGGCTTCTGGATGATGCCAGATTAGAGATTAAGATAGGCTTAGACTTTTTATGGGATAAAAAGATGCCGGAATCTTACTAGTGTTTCAAGTGTAAAGGGATACTTGAAAGACTTCATCTTTAATAAAGATATGCTTCATCTTTATGAGGATTCAGAAGATATGCTTAAATATTCTGGACAGGTAATGATAAGCTGAAATCTTTAATATGATACTAAAGGACAACGAAAAGTAGTGGTGGAGTGCTACGGTTCTTTGACCGGCGGTTTTGAGGCACATATTTTGTATCGTTTTTTGGGTGTAACCCTATGAGCATTAATCCCCGGAAAATTATCTTTCCAGGGCGGATTACTGGTGTTGTACCAGGTGACCAGGTAGTTCCCGGGGGCGGGGTAGTTTTCCCCCAGTCTCTGTCGTGTCGGCACTTGAACCTCTCATTGCTGTATGTTCAACGCCGTTAAGCTCAGGTAGCCCTATCTTATTTTTATTTTGTTAATGAAATAATTTAATAGCTGAATCATAATAAACATATATATTTTCTATGATTATATTATGATAATATTGTGTTTATTTATAGTAATTTATTTTAATACAATTATATATAAATTAATTTAATTAGTATACTTTATGATTTTGCTCACCAGCTCTGCTTTCAATGTGTTAATGAGCTATGGGAGCTTTTAATTATCATAAACCTTTACGGGACTCGGACGAGGGCTCCCGTTCAGGGAGTATACCGAGCTCGCAAGCGAGGGACAGCCACAGCCACGGTGTATGGCGATACTCACAGTCGTACCTCACCCGCCGGACGATAACGCCGGCGGGCGGACCTGACGCTCTGATGACGGACGAGAACAGGTTGAGTTCCATTTATCTCTTTTCCGCCGCCAGACGCGTCTCTAATATGCCACGTAGTCAACAAACTACAGGATTAGCGAGGCGTTGTCTCGCTAATCGCGCCCCTGTGGCCGGCGCAGTGTGGTACCAGCATTTGAACACGTGGTGCCCGCACCCAGTGTCCCTCCTGGTCGGGTTGTTCCACTTAGAACACAATTGGCAACCTAGAAACCTCGCGGACTTGTTCATTTTGGACATTCAGGAGGCCAAGTGGCTAGCACCTTATGGTAGCGACGTGACCAAGATATTCACGAATCAATATACCCAGTCTACAAAGCGACAGTTTCAATCGCATTGGAAAGCTTTTACGTCTCGGATTCTTAGAATAAAACAAACTGTGCCCTCGGTGGCGTTGGTTGTTTATTATTTAATTTATCTGTTCATGCAGAAACATTTATCTGAAAGTGATTTATGTGGGCAGGTCTTAAACTCCGCCCACCTCCCCGTCAGCTCAGGCCTACATGGTCTCTGGACAAAGCATCGTCGTTATTCTCGTTCCCGTATGTACCAAAGACTGCAGATTTTACAAAAGGGCAGTATTCCTTATGGCTTTGGCTACCGGGAACAGAGTATCTGAGCTGGCGGCGATGAGCAACGCACCTAATTGCCTCAGGTTTGATAGGCTTCATGAGTGTATTCATATTGCACCTTCCCCAGGATTCATAGCCGAGATTGAGCACAGTGAACACTTGTTTTCAGAGTTCACGGTGCCGGCGTTAAACAGGGGAAAGGTGCACCATCTTTTTTGCCCAGTGCAAGCTCTAACCAAATATTTAAGAGTGGCACCTCTAAATCACCAGGGTGCTTTATGGGTCGCAAGTCCGGGTGAACGATTGATGGAGCGTACACTTGCTTCTCTCTTGGTCGAGGACTTTAAAGAGAAGCATCCCGGCATTGTGGGTAAGACCCACGATTTACACAAGGGGACAGCCTCTTTACGTTTCCTTAATAATCTTTCGGTGAAAGTTATTACGTCCACACAGTTGTGGGCCTCTAATCAGGAGTTTTTGCCTCGATACCTTTCAGTAGCTCTGGACAAACCTTCCTTGCCATGTATAGCTTTACGGCAGAGGGTCTAGGTGGCCCTTTTAGTCACGTTTTGTTTAATTTCAAGAAAAAGGGGGGTGGGTAGGGTGCAGTCAGTGTGACATAGGACACCCTAGACCCCTCCGGAGTATGTGTTCGGAACATACGAGCTGTGATACTGGTTGTAGGCATTGTATTATAAAATTTCTCTGTAGTATTCATTGCAGGAAATTGTGCTAAAGGCCAATAGTAGTGTTACGACAATTCTTGTTGTAAGTAGCTTTGGCTGTGAAGCAATAGATTTTTAGAAATCTCGGTAGTGGCAACTACGACTTTTACTTTTGAAGTAATTACTTCTGCATAAGTACACGAGTTCAGTACTTCTACGAATGTACAAGAATTAATTTATGTTTGGTTATATTTTTAGGGATATATCCACTAGTTAATGGGGTTTATATGTGCACATGTAAACTTATAAGTTTTTAGTTTTCACCACTTACTTTAAGTGGGTGCCTTCTTAACTAGCAGATCTGTGCACAGAGTCTCAGAGTTAACCCTTTTTCAAGCAGGTTTCTTTGAAGCACGCTCCTGCTTGTACCCCTTTTTGAAGATTTAGGCTGTATAAAGTTTATGCACCCGAATATCTCTTTTTTACAAAAGTAAGAATACTATGTGGTTGTTTGATTATCTGCTTTTCTAGAGTTATGATATGATTACGAATGTCCCCCTCCAGTCTTAGAAATCAGGCATGTTCGTCAATGATGGAGGGGCCACTAATAAATTATAGGTTTGACTCCTGTAAGGAGATAAAGAAAACCTAATATTTAGTAGTGGCCCCGTAATCATTGACGACTGGGGCCCTCCCGACCATCCTCTTCCCATTCGTTGATGTATTAAGGATTTTGGTTTACTTGATATGTCAGTGAAGGAAGAATGACGCCTGAATCAGCGTCTGGTCAAAGATCCACACAAGTACATCTACGATATGATGGAAAGCTTATTGGATAGTTATTCTTATTTTCTTTTTGTTTTTATTTTTTACGAAGTTTTTTCGTAGTGAGAACCCAATTCATAATGACTGAAGCCATGAGTGAGGTCGCGTGCGCTCATGATGAAGGCTCCTCAGATTTTAAATGCTCTGCGCGGTAGATTCAAACTACGGCGGATTAGTGTTTGAAGAGGATGCCTTATGTAATAGGCATGTTCGTCAATGATTACGGGGCCACTACTAAATATTAGGTTTTCTTTATCTCCTTACAGAAGTCAAACCTATAATCATCAAAGGCTGCAAGTACGTCATTACTAAATTTTATTAGCGCAGTTTCCGTTGATTTTCCACACCTAAATCCATACTGGGCATCAGAAATTATACGGTTCGATAAACAAAATTCATTTAGTCTATTATACATTAGTTTCTCTAATATTTTGCTCATAACAGGTAAAACTGATATACTTACACTTAGTTACACTTAGTTGTATTCCGTCCGTTAGTGACACAGTTGAGCTGGGGCTCCACTGCGACCAGGCAGCTCCCTTTCTTCCACTCTCCATTCCAGAAGTCGGTTGGAGTTGGTGCTGGGGGCCGGTGATTATTAAATAGCGTCTTATCCCCAGATTTATATATTGGTAACACCTTCGCAATTTTAAGATGATCGGGAAAAATACCCGTGAAAAAGGACATATTACAGAGGTATAAAACAACTTGTGACATAGAAGGCATCACGATTCGTAATATTTTCATAGGTATCCCATCACAGCCTGGAGAGGAATCCCGCAGTTGGCTAACTGTATTTAGTAATTCTTCTGTAGTAACTGGAGGCATTAAGAATGTTGATGCTTGTGGATTAGTTAAGTATGAGTTAAAGGAAACATTTGACTCTCTGATGTTTTCAGCTAGATTTTTCCCGACTTTGACAAAGTATGAATTAACTGGTGGTGTGCTATTACATCTGGTTCTATAATTAAACTGGTGTGCTATTACATCTGGTTCTATAATTAAACTGGTGTGCTATTACATCTGGTTCTACTGGTTCTATAATTAATATAATTAAACTGGTGTGCTATTACATCTGGTTCTTTAATTTCATTGTTGTTATGAATAAATGTATCACTTAATTTGCTGTATTTTTGTCTTCCTAGAACTGAGTTAATTATATTCCAAGCCTTTTTACCGTCACCAGCAGCTTCTTCCAACTTTTGTTTATGGTAGTTTCCTTTGGCTGTTCGTATAGAGGTCGTAACTTGATTACGAAGCCTACGGTATCTCTCTCCAAACGTGATAGGTTTTATGGCATATGTTTTCGCTAATTTATTTTTTTCTTTGATCATCTCTTGTATTTCCGGTGTTATGGAAAAAATATGGCTGAAATTGTTTGACCATAGTTGGTCTATAATAGTAGCCGTTGTTGACGTCACTCTTGTAGGTTTAATAATTGAATTAAAGAATTGTTTTGAATGAGATAGGGAAATGAAATTGTCTACACAATTATCATTTGCGCTCTTCAATAAGTCAAGGTTATAATCACCTGCAATATAACACAGTTTATCCTCTTCACTCACCTTTGAAAGAATAGTGTTATATTTATCTAAAAAACTACCAAAATCAGTATGGGGCCTTCTGTATATAATACCAACAACAGTATTTTTTGAATCCTTATTATGAATTTCAATGAACACAGTTTCAATGCTATCGTACTGAAAAGTTAAATCGTTTCTTATGGTATATTTATATCCAGTTTTTATAAACATCGCCACTCCACCACTGTTGCGTGTATAGTTGTTAGTAATCTTTTCATAATTAGGAATTGTGTACAATTGCTCAATTTCGTTGGTTAATTTGGTTTCACATAAACCGATAACATTAAAATTGTATGCAAGAGGACTCAGACAGTTCTCAGAAAATTCCTCAAAATGTAGTGGTACACTATTTATATTATAACACATTATGTTAAAGCTATTTTGAGCTGGGAGCTGAGCTTGAGGAGTATTAGTAAAGAAGGTACCGGAAGATATTGGTCGCCGGGTGACTCTTTCCCCAGTCTTAACTGCCTCCCTCCTCAATTCAGAAACGTGGAGTGTAGTTTTCAATCTGGTAGATGGGTGGAAGCCGACTACCTCCCAGGCTAAGAGGGAACCATTTAAGAAACCTTTCACTAAGCCCAAAAGTGGCGGCAAGTCACAACCCCCTCATGCTAAACAGTCCTTTCGGGATCCCAGGCCCACAGCAGGGAGGTAGTCAGCCACAGATTTCGCAGGAAACTGTTTCGTTTTCTCCACAGTCTGAATACGACAAGGAAGACGTGGGAGTCCCTGGTCGGCTAACTCAACTGGATCCAATTAACTGTGAAGTTGGGCCGGTTGAAAGTAAAGAGATTAATGATGGAAGGCAACAAATTTTTCCCACTACTGCCAGCGGGAAAACTATGGCCGATTCCTCGATTAATTCACAACTTACTGTCGGTCTGGGCGAAGACCGAAACACTGTACTCTCTGACAACATGGGTTTCTCCTCCTTCGGTATGGGTAGACACGGACGCTTCTGGAACACTAGGGTGGGGGTATCAGTCCAATCTAGGCCATCAAGGGCAGGGTACTTGGGCCCAGAACGAGTTATGGCACATCAACAAACAAGAGCTTCTTGTTCCTCTGTATTTTCTCCAAGCCCACGGCTCGTCATTGCAAGAGAAATCAATAGCGTTTCGGATGGAAAAATTTATTGCGGTCCATTGCATTCAGAAACAAGGTTCAGTGAGGTCTCGAGAGTTGCTAGTAGTGTCAGAACAGATTTTTGCTCTAGCCGAATCGCTGAGCATTCATCTGCATGCTTCATACCTCCCAGGCGTGTCGAACGTCTGGGCGGATGCTCTGTCCCGGCGACGGAGCACTTTAGTAGAATGGGCTCTCAAACAAACCGTCTTCGACAAGATGATTGCCTAGCCTTACCGTCCACAAGTGGATCTTGGCGTATCCGAGGTGACTCACAAGCTACCTCTCTTCCTGACCCGCCAAGGGGTAACTCCGGCGGGGGACCAGATGCGTTATTGGAGGACTGGAACAAGTGGAACTCAATCTATCTATTTCCTCCACCAGATTCTGCTCTAATGTGCAGGGTAATTCACAAACTAAGAGGTTACCGGGGCTTAGTCTCGATGATCGCGCCATTATGGCCGGCTCAGGTGTGGTACCACCAGTTGAACGAATGGTGCAAGGACCCGGTGTCACTCCCGGTTTCCGCATTCCACTTAGAAATGATTGGCAACCTTCAGACCTCGCTCAATTTTGCCTTCTGGACATTTACAATGCCAAATGGCTAGCTCGGTATGGGGAAAGTGTCACTAGCAAACTTATGAACCAATATACTTTATCTACCAGGAGGCAATATCAATCACATTGGAAAGCTTTTACGAACTGGATTGTAGAGTCAGGGCAAACCGAAGCCTCAGGTGCCCTAGTCTTTAAGTACTTAGATTATTTATTTGAGCAGAAGCGTTTATCCGTTGTTACGTTAAAAAATCACTTATCTGCTATCAGAACCCCCTTCTTTGATCTCACTGGTCTCTTGATACCGCAGGCGGAGGAGAAAGGGTTTATGAGGGCATGTTTCAGGCTCCGCCCACCACCACGTCAGCTCATGCCCACCTGGCCGCTTGATAAGGCCTTATCTTTGCTTCAATTGCGCAAATATAATAACGCGCCGGATTTTGATTCATTACTTAAAAAGGCTGTGTTCCTGATGGCTACAGGAAATAGGGTCTCTGAGCTGGCGGCGATGAGCAACGAACCTAATTGCCTTAGGTTTGGGAGACTGCACGACAAGGTGCAGATCGCGCCGTCCCCCACTTTTATGGCTAAGAATGAGCATGCTGATCATGTATTCTCAGAATTTTCTGTTTCGGCATTGAAACGCGGACACACTCATCATATTTTATGTCCAGTGGAGGCCTTAGTTAGGTTTATGAGGGCAGCTCACCCTCGACAACCAGGCTTTCTGTGGGTGAATCAGGCAGGTAATCGTGTTACTAGGAGAAAAATGGCTTCTCTGTTAGTAGACGTTATTAAAGAAAGTAATCCCGGCGTAGTGGGCAGGGCCCACGACATCAGGAAGTGGGCCGTCTCTCTTAGATTTTTACAAATTTCTCTATAGACGACATTGCCAACACTCAATTGTGGGCATCAAACCATACTTTCCTAACATGATACCTGTCGGTCGCTCTGGACAAGCCAAAACGTACCTGTGTAGCTTTACGACAGAAGGTCTCGTAGGCTCTGTGCTATTATTATTAAGGTTAAGGCGTGAAAAGTGGGGGGGGGGGAGAGGGCGCGTGCTGAATAGTCCAAAGCCCCACGGACTCCTTCCGCCGGAGATTGTGATAAATCACGAGCTGTGATCGAACTGATATGACGGTTCAATTTTTTTTTTTTTTTTTTTTTTTTTTTTTTTTTAAAGAAATCTATCATAGTTGCAACTTATAGGATTACTAGAATGTACAACCATATATACACTGTTAAGGTTAGAACAATATTCCAAAGAGTTTATAGTTCTAGTTAGGGACACAAGGATGTTCCCAGTTTCTCATGTATAGATCTTAAAGTAAAGATCTAGTCTTGAGCAAGCAGACTTTTCTTTGAAGTCACGCCCTGCTTGCAAACTTTCATTTTTTTATACTATTTATTGTCTGTATACAATAAAAAAAAAAAAAAATTATACGGCTTATTTTTTGTCCTGAGGTTAGGGTAATGTCACGAATGTCCCCCTCCAGTCTTGGTACTCAGGCAGTATCGTCAATGATGAAGGGGCCACTATTAAATTATAGGTTTGATTCCCGGAGGGAAGTAATGAAAACCTAATATTTAGTAGGGCCCCGTAATCATTGACGATGCATGGCTCTCCCATCCATCCCCTTCCCATTCGTTGATCTCTATCAAGTCTTGATATATCAGTGAAGGAAGTATGGCTACTAGGGAGCCTGTGCCTTGGTGCTGCGCACAAGAAATCCACGCATGGAAAGCCATAATATAACAGATATTAAGTTAAATTTTTATTTTTTATTTTCTACAAAGTTTTTTCTGTAGGGTACCCAATCATAAGGACGATTCCATAAGAGAATTAAGCGTGCACTTACGAGAGTACAGTACTCCCTGACCCTTCCGCGCGGGAGATTCAAAACTGCTGCCGCGGGTGTTGAAGGGAGACTATTATATTAATAGGCAATATCGTCAATGATTACGGGGCCCTACTAAATATTAGGTTTTCATTACTTCCCTCCTGGAATCAAACCTATAATGTTCCCCTATGCACCGCCAAAGCAATACTGATCGAGCGATCGTTTTTTTTGTTGAATTTTAAATATCCACTTCTAGTCAAGACAATGCCATGACGTCACAGGAGAGACGAAAAGGAAGATTTAAATCAGAAAAACCCACATGGCGATTATTTTGCTCATTATTATTTTTATGTATAATTATACTATTAGTATTATTTATATTATGTTCAGATCCATTTGGGGGTCCCCCTCTCTTGGGTGCCCAGGGGGCGATTTCAAACAGCCCCCCCCCCTTAGCTACGCCACTGCATGCACGGAGGAGGAGAACGGGGTGGAGGTGTCACAGGGAGAGACAGGAGACAAAGAGGCAGACCCAGTAGTGCTAACAGGGGAGTAGGGTACGGACTGGAGGAGTGGGATGGTGCAATTGCTGAAGGAATGGTAGATGGATTAAGGATTATGTTTAGTAATGTGGATGTGTTTACCCAGGACAAGAAAAGAGAACTGATATGTAGGTTGCAGGATGAAGAGGAAAAACCTGATGTCATAGCCCTACAGGAAGTAAGACCAAAAAATGTTAGAATTGAAAGGGAACTGGTGGAATATAGTTTGGAGGGTTTTGAGTTATATGAGAGAAATGCTATTAGAGCAGAGGTTGGAAGAGGACTGTTTATTTATGTAAGAAAAGAGCTCAAGGTTAATGAGGTGGATATGAGACAGCAGTATTGTGAGTATTTGTGTATTGAAGTAAAATGTGTAAGAGGATCAATTCTAATTGCCTCTATATATAGAAGCCCAAATAATAGCAGGGGAGAGGATGATAACCTACTGAAAGCAATGGAGGAGATAGATAATAGAGAGAACAAATATAAAATTTTGATTGGAGATTTCAATTTGCCAAGGATCAACTGGGCAAATTGTACTACTCCAGCGGGACAGGGTAGCCTGGAAAATAAGTTTATAGAGAAAGTGAGAGATTGTTTTTTAATGCAACATATTGTAGAGATGACAAGATATAGAGATGGGACGCAGGGGAGTGTACTTGATTTGATTTTTAGCAATGAAGAGGATATAGTGGAACATGTTAATGTGGATAGCCCTATAGGTCGTAGTGACCATGCCTGTATAAGCTTTAGTTGTAACATTAAATCGGAGAGGGATAATAAAAGCAATAGAAAAATATACATGTATGATAGAGCAGATTATGAGCTGCTGAGACGGTGTTTGGACATTGACTGGGGGGGAATATTTGAACGGTGAAGACGCTGAAGGAATGTGGAGGAAAATTAGAGTCAAACTGGAGAATGCTGTATCCAAAAGTGTACCAGTAAGGGAATATAAGGATAAAACAAAATTGAGGAAAAGAACTAACCCAGAATTGCCAATGAAAAGAAAGCTTTGGATATTGATTAGAAGAAAGAAACGATTGTGGGAAAGATTAAAATAGTTAAAAAAGAACAGGGGGTCTAGTATAGAGGCTAAGGAAGTGGATCTGGAACGCAGACAAATAAACAATAAAATAAGGTGGGAAACAAGGAGGGGGGTGAAGGAGAGGGAGAGAGAGATAGCTAGAAATGTGAAGGATAATCCAAAAATATTCTGGAAGTACATTCAGGAAAAGTTAACAAGAAGAGTAGGGATCCCAGAGATGGTGGGGGGGGGTTGAATGATGGGAGTAGAGCGGAGACTGATAAGGAGAAAGCAGAGGTGCTGGGGAAATACTTTGGGGGTGTACTAACAGTGGAGTCGGAGGATGCAGTGCCTACTATTCCCATCAAACAGGCACCGGCACTAGAGCTAATAGAGTTTTCCCATGCTAGAATAAGAAGGGCTATAGAAAAAATGAACAGAAGTAAGTCACCGGGACCGGATGGGATACACCCAAGAATCATAAAGGAAGGAGGGGAGATGTTAGTAGAGCCATTGAAAATGTTATTTGAGGTATCGTTTAATACAGGACAAATCCCGATGGACTGGAGAGAGGCGAACATAACAGCTATATTTAAGAAGGGAAAGAGAAATGACCCAGGGAATTATAGACCAGTCAGTTTGACAAGTGTTGTGTGTAAACTAATGGAAACGGTAATTAGAGAAGGAATAATGGATCATATGAAGTCAAACCAACTTTTCAGTGGGAGACAGTTCGGATTCTTGCCGGGGAGGTCGACGGTACTACAGCTAATTAAGGTGGTAGATGATTGGATGCAAATTCTAGAAGATGGTGATGTAATAGACGTGGTATATTGCGATTTTATGAAGGCCTTCGATAAGGTCCCACATAAAAGGTTAATAGAGAAAGTTAGAAGCTATAATATAGGGGAGAAATGTGTGAAATGGATAGAAGCCTTCCTGAAAGATCGGAGACAGAGGGTACTGGTGAATGGAATAGGCTCGGGGTGGAGGGAAATTACAAGTGGGGTACCTCAGGGATCTGTGTTGGGACCACTGCTGTTCGTTATATTTATCAACGACTTGCCTGAAGTTATAACTAATGGAAGTGAGGTATACCTGTATGCGGATGACACTAAACTGTATAGAAGAGTGAGGAGTAAGGAAGATATGGGTTTGCTTCAAGGAGATGTGGAGGGCATGAAGGGATGGTCTGAGCATTGGTTAATGCCTTTTCATCCAAAAAAATGCAAGTACATGCGGATTGGGACCAGCAAGATAGACAAGGTAGGATACAGTATGTATGAAGCGATGGAGGAAGTGAGTGCAGAAAAGGATATAGGAGTAGTGATAGACAATAAGTTAAATTTCTCAGAACATTTAGCGGAAAAGATAAACAAAGCCAATAGAATTGTAGGGCTGATAAGGAGGACATTTGTGTCACTTGACGAAGAAATCTTCAGGAATCTATATACAGCGCTGGTTAGGCCGCACCTGGAATATGCAAACCAGGTGTGGGCTCCATATATGGTAAAGGATATAGAAGCAGTGGAGAAAGTGCAGAGGAGAGCTAGCAAGCTGGTACCAACGTTGAAGAACGCGGGCTATGAGCAGAGGTTGAGGACACTGGGGCTTCCGACACTGGCATATAGGAGAAAGAGAGGGGATATGATAGAGACTTTTAAGATAGTGTCAGGAAAGTACGATGAGGATGTGTGTGAAGGTATCTTCTTGATGCGGGAGGGAACAAGAACGAGAGGACACTCTAAGAAAATTTACAAAGAAAGAAATAGGCTTGAGAAGGCAAAGAACTCATTTTGTGATAGAGTGGTAAATGAGTGGAACGCACTGCCCCAGTATGTAGTCGATTCCGAATCAATAAGGGAGTTTGAAAGTAATCTTGATAAAGCATGGGGAAGACAAGATTTGAAGTTTGATTATAAAACAAAAATACAGAATAGTAAAAATGTTGCGTCTGCTACCGCCGCCGCCAACACCGTGAACGACCGCAGCAGTGCAAGTACTGGTACTGAGCTGGATACACAGGCATAGTTTGCCTTTTTCCAGAGGAT
The DNA here is from genome assembly GCA_032716605.1 of Paralithodes platypus. NCBI lineage: Eukaryota > Metazoa > Arthropoda > Malacostraca > Decapoda > Lithodidae > Paralithodes > Paralithodes platypus. The sequence continues at coordinate 25,319,563 of CM064480.1, read as the reverse complement.
CTACTGTAAGAAACTGTAAGAAGAAGAATGTACGCGTGTTTCCCCATTGACCCCCAGGGCTACTAACATAACCTCAACGCCCGGGCATCATCTAACTCATGTAAAAACATCTATCTCGTATATATAGCAACTAAGAAATTATCAGTATTAACTCTACAAGGAGAATCTAACATACTCACCTACCCCTGTTCTCAATATTACCAGTGACAGGCTCTTGTTTGTAAAAATAATATCCAACGACAACAGAGAAACCTAACTTCATCATACCCCCCTCACCCTGAATTCTCACACTCCAAGGTCAAGCCAAAACATCCTCAAAACCTTGAACAAAAGTCCAATTATATCCATAACCCCCTGACTCCCCCAGTAACCTATAAAGCCAAATAAAACCTTGACTTAGATAACGTCTACATATTATACCACCTTGATCAACTCGTCAAGTATAGTAGAGTTGTATCATAAAGTAAATGAAGTCCATCTCCCTTAGGACAAGAAGGACTTCTTGTCCCATTAGAAAGTGCATACGCACGCCCTTACTATCCTTCCACAGGGGATGGGTACCCCTCAGTAATTGTGCATACTAGGCCAAGGAAAATCTGAAGGAAATTAAGTAATTCTAAGGCTTCTCAATTGTTGGCACCCCACTTTGAGAATCATTATTTTTACCCCTCCATACAGTCTGGATGCACGGCACCCTGAAGTCCTTACACTGTCTGTGAGTAAGAAATCCTATAAAGGGATCTTTGTTAATTGTGGCATCCCAATCAGTTAACATAGAGACCTCTAATAGGCTGTATCGCCAATGTTAAATTTGAAGTGTGTAAGCATCCCTCCACTTCTATTTTAATATTGTAGGTACGGCAATTGTGCCCTATAAAAGGAACTTTATTATTACTGGCACCCCAGTGATTAATATAGTCACCTTCTCTAGGTTACACTTTTTCTAGTTAAAAGTTGAAGAACACAGGCACCCCTACCCTTCAACGTTTTACTATTAAAAGTTACACTACCACTTCTCACAGATCTGATATCTAACGATCTTTTGTGTTATAAGGGCTTAGCGAGACACCCTCACGGGGACTCAGCATATATAAGTTCTATGTGCATTTTGTCTGTGGCACCCCATTAGACTTTGCAACTAAAAGGTTAACACCGCCCTGAGTTCTTTGAACCTCTTAAAACGGTTAGAGACAGTCAAGAAGAGCAGTACTAAAACTCTTCTTGCGTTCGTCCGATATTGTGTTAATTCGTCATAACTGAGGCACAATATTAAAAACATCACTACAAGAGTACCTTAACAGAACTTCATCACTGGTTAATATAAAGGTCAGGATAGACGAGTATACTTGATATAGCTATAGGCTTGAATACTCGCGTTAGTCCGATATGGTGCCCAACTGTTTCATTACAAGTTACGGAGCCATATTTAAGACCCCACGCCCATTAACCTATCTGTAACATTACTTCACACGACCGGCCAACCTGGACGGCCTACGGGGAATCAGTAGACATCAAGCAGCTAGTGTTCTACATATCTAAGAAAAGAAAGATTGAAGAAAGATACCTAAATCAATGCCAGTGACGAGGCAGAAATAAGTTAGAGTTCAAGAAGTGATAAAATAAACAGAGTCCCTTCAAACCCTTATTCAGGATAAATTCACCAAAGTGTTAATTTAAGGTAATCTATAGAAACAGATTACTTCTATTTGTGTACCAGTGATAAACGCGTTTAGTACACCTCTCTAACTTGAATAAGGAATTAATTCCAAATAAGACGGATTTTGTGCATTAAATAACTGTCATATTTCCGCCCAGTGAGAAAATAGTTAGAGTCCATACACGCCTTATTTTGAAATAAATCATCAACGTGTTCATTTAAGCTAATCTATAGAAACAGATTACAGTACTTCTATTCGTGTACCAGTGATAAATGCGTTTAGTACACCTCTATAACTTGAATAAGGAATTAATTCCAAATAAGACGGATTTTGTGCATTAAATAACTGTCATATTTCCGCCCAGTGAGAAAATAGTTAGAGTCCATACACGCCTTATTTTGAAATAAATCATTAAAGTGTTCATTCAAGCTAATCTATAGAAACAGATTACTTCTATTCATGTACCGGTGATATTCTATATTTTATTAATTTCACCACAACACCAAACACCCCCAATGAAATCAATTAAAGTATATATGTGATCCACCGGGATTCGAACCTGGGTTATCACACACAGATTTTGCCACCTTAACCATTACACCACCAGGGCGGTTAAAGGTTTATGCACACGCCTACGATTTATTATCCATTCTCGAATACTGGATATTAATCTAATCATGTTCATATTCCCAACCGCACTATGGTAGGCCTAATGTTTAAGTGAGAGGAAGGAATATTCATGGGGCACAGATCATATAGACCGGCCTCGCTACCAAATATCCCTGAACCTACTGATAATCTATATTTTATTAATTTCACCACATATACGTTTAGTACACCTCTCTAACTTAAATAAGGAATTCAAATTCAAATAAGGTCACCTCAACGAACTCTGAAATAATACCAACCAGTGAAAATATTTTAGTCCACAAAACTTGAATTCAATCTTATGAAGTATACCAGTGTATAAGATTATATGTTCATAGAAAAGAAATATATTAACTTACTTTAACCTCGTCAAATATTAGTAACTAACTAAACCCAAGTCACTAAACCCAAGTTCACTAAATATAGTGAACATTAAGGTAACCTGATTAGATGTCCATCCAATCCTTCAAAAATAGAAGATTGATTTGATTCTAAAAGAAAAGGATTCACTTTAAGTTGCATTGAATATACCTGATCTCCATCTAGATCCGCGATCATGCTAAAAGATATTTAATTAAGTTGTGCCACTTATGTTCTCGTGTTTAGTGATTCTGATTCAACATTATGTAACTAGTGAAGAAGGGAAATAAAGCTGTACTATAAACTATATTTTGATATTATACATATCCTCTATTGCCTTCTTTATGTGTATTTGTATTAACTTGGATATCCTAGTCTCGAAAGAACTCACCCTAACTATTAGTTAAACCTGAATAAAATCAGGGCATAACATTGGTGGCTAGCGGTGGTTCTTGATTCGGATAGAAGAATTAATTACATTTCACATACCTGGAAACAATAGAAATAATATAACATCATAAATATGGCAGCTCCTCGCTCTCACATTCCCATTCCCAAATACGATGGGGAAACATATGAAATCGAAACCTTCATGGACATAGTGAAGCCAGTATAAGAATTGGCATACAACACGGACCGCGAAAAGATAGCCGTCCTTTTAACGCATTTGGGAAAAGCCATTTCCCTCATTGCCTCGCAGGTAACCCCCGCACTCACCTGGGACCAGTTTAGGCCCATAGTAATAGATGCAATTAAGCCATCATTGGGTATCTTCGTCGCCCATGCCCGAATGAAGGACACAAAGTACGAAGGCAATTTAGATGCCACTTTAGCATCCATCACTCAGGGGAGGTGTGGCAGAGTGGTCTTGCCACTGGACTGGTAATCCAATGGACCCAGGTTCTAATCCCAATATGTCAATGGGAAGATATTATTGGGATGGAATTTGTGCTGTACCTAGTTTCAGTGCATTACCACAGCACACCGAAATGCCAACAAAAATACCCTCATTGTTCCCTGATTAAATAGCATTGTATGAATATTCCCATATTCAAAATATGTTACAGGGGGGCAATGCTTAGTGAGTTAATTGCTCAATAGGTGGCGTTCTGAGAGCGAGGGTCCGAGTGTGGGGAATGAGACGGTGAAGCACAGAGGCGAAGCGGCTTCAGAGATGGAGTTGCTTCGAGCCAGGATGCTTCGCATGTCTCACTCCCTAGACTGGAACAAGACCTCACAGGCCTCACCGTGTTCAGCGGTGTAGTGTAAAGGCTCTCAGCCTATGCCCAAGAGGGAGTAGTTGGAATATAAAAAAAAAAAAAAAAAAAAAAATCAAATCTGCTTTTCCCACTCTTCCTAGAGTGCAACAAGAATAACATATTCTAGTAAACCTTGTGCAAGTGTTGCCATCAGCAGTTCAAGAACATTTTGCAGTACATGATCCCGTTGGATTTCAGAGAGATTTAATCATTATCAGGAAAATTCTCGCAGTTCAACCAAAAGTTAGTACCATCGCCACCATCAAGAGGTTTACCACTCACCCTCAAACATCCAGCAGGCCAAGAGAGCCAAACAACTTCAACCGACACTCAGCTACAACACCTAAGCCAACCTATCACTCCGGACAATATCAACCCAGCAGACCCAAGTTCACCCCAAATCAACTGAGAAGGGTTTATCCAAGAAACCAAGCGTACAACAACAACTACAAAGGTAAGAACCAAACTCTAGTCATTATTAACCCGTTTGATTTCCCTGCCTGTAACCATAAATGCTCCCTTCATGATATTTGGGATTCTGCTAAATTCAGACCAAATCAACCTCGCATATCCGCAAACGAGGAAGAGTTTGGAGAAGAAGAGTCTGAAGAATCCACAGAAAATTAAAATAAAATGCCCCAGAACAAGAAGCCCACCACAGAAGCCACGAGCGAACACCACACAGAAACACCCGGAAGAAAGGTCCACAGAACGAAAGGACCAGCTGACCGAGCCAGCCATTTCAGACAGGCCCAAGCCCGCAGGGCTAAACAGCTCCAGGACGCACCCATTTACCTTTTCTAAACTGACCATTTTCCACACCTCACGTACACTAACCCCCTCGTGTCCTACACTCCTAACTACAAAGATGATGAACAGGAATATACATTCATATTAAAAACACCCATGCCCTGTCCCGACGTTGAGCCAATGCCAACACATCAGACAGCCATAATTATATCTATGTATGTTCTTACATCCGAGAAGTAGTTGTTGTATATCTTAGAAGTTAAAACACCCACGCTTGTCCCTAGACCTCGTATATCATTTTCCATGACGAGTATAGATATATGTAACCCGTGCTCAGTCGCCCCTTGCATTGTTCCTCTAGTAACTAAGTCTATAATATTAACTGCCACCAGCATTGATGCGACATAGCGGCACTGTCCTTGTGTCGTATTGTGCCAAGTACAGATCAACCAGGTTTCATCACCTTATTAGGACGACGACTATAATGTCATCGTTCATCGATGTATGTAATCCTTAGGTTAAGTATTTTTATCCGCCATTGTGTTCACCTTTTTCCATTTACTTTCCACAATTGTCATACGTCTTCCCCTTGCCTCCTTCGTATCCACAGCCCACACTACGCCAATTTACTTCGTGTCTTACACCTCTTACCCCAACCAGAGATTGTATAAGATAACCTGGTTACCAGTATCTGTCATAAGTACCCCGAAACAATAACTAAGTACCCCTACGAACTGCCGCTGTTGTTGGTATTTATATTTAATAGAAAACGCAGTTCCCAGGGCCAACTAATAGTATCCATAACCCTCGGACTGATAATAATAATAATAATAATAATATTTATTCAGTTAGCAATTTACAGAGTTGGTACCACATAGTTTGTTACAAATATGACATGTACCAGCCTTGCATAATTCCAACTAAGGATAGCCCAATAAGGCCGTTAGGCGTATTTCCATTGGGGTCCTTGTGGGATTAGGTTAGCTCTATCTTTTCCAGACTCATATACCACCCCATAGTTGCATTCCCCGGTAGCATTTGGCTAACGTATTCTACTGCCTTTTCAAACTTCCATATCAATTGTAGCCTAATGCCACCCCCACGCCCAGGGACCTTAGGGGCAAAATTTCCCTGTAGCCCTTGAACTCTCCCCCCCCCTCTCATTAAGACACCCGCGCTTCTCGACTCTTGTCCGACCTAGCCTCTCTCTCATACCTCTTGAAGATCCTTGAATTGTCCGTTGCTAACGCTCTCCAACCTTTTATATATATACTCCTATCCAGCCTACCTTCACTTAGTAGGCCAGAACAACATTAGAACTTTACTAGCCCCTTGCATGCCATCTATTCTCTTACAACACATTCACAACCCTGCACCCAATGGTCGTCGGTGCGAGGCTAGCCGCCCCGCCAGTAACTAACTTCTATTGCCATACTTCCAGATAAATGTGGCAGAGTTAGCAACCCAGTCTCCACCACATCCAGCAAACCCTACAATTAACAACCAGCCGAGTAAAACCAGCTAGCTAAGGCACCTTCGGTTTTGGTATTAAGGACACCCACATCTGTCTCATACACAGAGGGTTATTACAAACACTGGTGATATGGCAAGCCCCTACCCACAGCCGCCGGACGACTATCACAGAGAGAGGGCGCCCAGCTCCCCCTTTTTGCCCACCCGAGGAGGGAGACCCCCACCCCCGCGGAGGTATACCTGGCCCCTGTTTTGACTTTCGAGTCATTGCCAGGTAGCACAGGAATTCTTCCTATCAATGAACTAACCATGCATGACTAACACCTTTACTAACCTCTATTAACTCACAATAAACCATTTACCTTTCTTGCATGCTCTGATCACTAAATTAGCACCTTAGCTATACCATAGAATGAAGATTGAACAATCTAGAGAGACGCTCCTATCACAGCTGTCCCCATCCTCCTCGCAAAGTAGATCCAGTCTCTCTCCCCTAAATACTTCCAGTATAGCCAAAATAGTACCTCTTACTAAGGCTCAGTTATATGAAAATATAAAGGCTTCCTATAGCCCTGTGCCACAACAGTAAATACCATCTTACCTAGTCCCCATATCTATTGAGAGCTCAATTAAGTCCATAAGACTCGAGATCCCTACTGTCTACAGGGTCCAGAACCGAGCCTATAAATCTAACTCCCGCCCCCAGTCAAATCAGTTGAAAGCTAGACACCAACCAGTGGTCACTACCCTGCAGTTTACCTCTAGCTCTGCCCTTGTGTTGTTCCGGAGTTGAGAGATTCCAGATCCGGCAGACTCTGTGGCAGAGAAGACTGATAGAAGCATCTGTCCATGTACAAGTCCTAACGTGCACCTTATAACCTTCACACAAATTCGTGGGTATATAAGTGTGTAGCCAGCACCGATCGTCAAGAGATCCGACTTGAGAACTTCCTACATTTTGGACCATCTGGACGGCCGAGGAACCAGTCGTTAGCCCCCAACATCACCGGAAGCAAGATAACCAGGACCAGATCTACCCATACTATTCAAGATTCATGTTGCTAGTACTAAGTGTTATAGTACTAGCTTGATACTCACTTATTAACTTTCTATAAAGTGGCTAAGACCTTGCCCAGTGTAATTCATATTTAACCATTCCATTTGGGACGTACTAAGCGATCAGTGCTCTTTAATTAACAGGCGACCTTGACTCTCGTAATTACCTTATTCAGATATTAAAACTCTAGTGATATCTAACGTTCGCCCACTGATTTGTGTTCTACGTATTTCTGCCTTAAGAATATAAAACTTAGTTCAGTACCCCCATGAGGTTACTAGAGATTTCCGTGTTCTACAATATACGCGTGTCTAATCCTAACTGTGAGCTGCTACTTGGGCACGCGACCAGCCAGCAAGAGGTCAAATCAGTGACATTGAATTATACGAATATATTGAGGTCTTCCAGTAAAATAAAAACTTGCTAATTAAACCCGTGATCAGAAGAATATAACGTTGAACGTTGGAAGTGGGAGACTAGGCTCCATCCAGATCCGCTAATGCTAGCAGTTCCCTTCTATCATTTGTTTTGTGCGAATATAACTATCTTTCTATGCTCTTTATTTCTTTACTTCAATAAACGTGAACTTGTGTCGTGTTACCGTGTGTTTATTTTGTGTTCTCTATTCCTCATACCTTGTATTGTGCATGCAGCCTTCTATACCCAGTCATTCAGAACTCACATTACCCAAGTTAAACCTGTAGAAAAACAGGGCATAACATAAAATATAGCTGACATTCTAATTGGAGAAGAACAAGAGGAAATCCTGGAGGACGAAGAGACAGACCCCCAGGATTTTTAAAACCTCCCCCGCCTACGATGGCTTCGGCGGGGGAGTCTGCTAGTGATAGACCAACCCCAATATACCACCTTGCAAAAATCAAACACATCCCTGTAAGGTTACTCATAGATACAGGCGCCTCCCGCTCATGTATTTTCAACTCTTTTTACGTCAAACACTGGAAAAAGTTTGGCGAATTAAAAGCCACAACCACTAATATAATCAGTGCAGGAGACACTCCTCTCCAAATCAGAGGAGAAACTAAACCCCTTCATGTGACCACCCCCTTACCTCATGCCAACTGTTATCACCCCTTCGTAGTGTTTCATTCTGACTGCCAACATTACGACGGGTACTTAGGCTTATACCTGTTACACAAGCTACAAGCACTAGTAGACTGTGGTCAAAGATTGATCACTTTAAAAAAAAAAAAAAAAAAAAAAAAAAAAAAAGCAAGATACCGTCAACCAAATTCCTAGCAACTAGAATAGCTCAGAAGGAAATTGTTCCCTCTCCTTTTCCCCTGTCACGAGGAAAGAGACCTAACCTCAACAAAATATATGAAAATCCAGTTTCAACCCCCAGCCAAATAAAAGAAAATAATTTTAAAGAAAACAAATCATGCAAAAATACCACTTTTGTTCAGCCTCCCACTACTGAAATTATAAAACCTATAACCTTTTTGCCTCCTCCCACTATTATCAGCCCCGCTATCATCAAAACTAAAAATACCATTCCCCCTCAACATCAAAAATGGGTGTCAATTCACCAAATGCCACAAAATGCTATGATTCTGACCCCCACTAAACTCACTGCTGGTCAGGATCGTTGTATAATTCAGCCAGCCATTATCTCATCTCACCAAAATTCAATCCTCATAGCCAACATTTCAGATGAAGTATTAACCCTATCTAAAGGCCTCATCATTGGGGATTTAGAAACCTTTGATGAAATTGCCCCCACCCATGTCAAACCTAACTCCCCGCTTGTGCTACCCACCATCCCTGACACCTTAACTACTCTGCAAACTCAACAAATGTACAATTATTGCATGAATTTAGCGATGTATTTGCTCAGACCCCCACCGAAATAGCACAAACCACATTAGAAGAACATTCCATCCATACCACAGGACCCCCCCTTCGTCAGCCTTCACGTCGGAAAAACCCCTTGCAAAGGCAAGAAGAGGATCAACAAGTGCAGGAAATGTTAGACGCCGGAATCGCCACTCCCTCCGTCAGTCCATGGTCCTAGTAAAAAAAAAGGATGGCTCAACAAGATTTTGCGTAGACTACCGCCGCCTGAATGACGCCACGATTAAAGATGCAACACCATTACCCCGAATAGATGATTCCCTAGACTCACTTCATGGATCCAAATGGTTCACCACATTAGATCTCCAAGCCGGATACTGGTAGGTGCCGATTAAAGCAGAACACCAACAAAAAATAACTTTCTCGACCAGCGGAGGACATCTATATGAATTTAATGTGTTACCTTTTGGCTTATGTAATGGCCCAGCCACGTTCTCTCGACTCATGGAGTCTGTATTAAAAGGACTAACTTGGGAAACATGCCTCGCGTACCTAGACGATGTAATTGTGTACTCCGGAACCTTGCACGAACATCTCCACAGACTCCGTTAAGTATTGTAACGTATCAGGGATGGTGGTTTAAAACTCAAACCTTCAAAATGCGAGATTGACAGAAACTCGGTAGACTTTTTGGGTCACGTTATATCTGACAAAGGTATATCACCTGATCCCAAGAAATTATCAGCCATTCAGAATCAGCAACCCACCACTACAGTAAAAGGGATACGATCATTTCTAGGATTAGCCACCTATTACCAACGTTTTGTCCCTCACTTTGCAGAAACAGACCACTCCACCAGCTCACACATAAGGATACAGAATTCATGTGGACACACGAAAGAAATATAGCCTTTGAGACATTAAAAGAAAAACTAGTTCAAGCTCCCACAGTATCTTTTCCTGACTACAAACAGCCTTTTCGTCTGTATACAGACGTATCCCTATATGTCATTGGTGCCGTATTAGCTCAAGTGAAAGATGGAAAAGAACACGTCATTGCTTTTGCCAGTTCCACTTTAAACACCGCCCAACAAAATTATGCAGCCACTAAAAGAGAATATTTATTAGTGGCCCCTCCATCATTGACGAACATGCCTATTACATAAGGCATCCTCTTCAAACACTAATCCGCCGTAGTTTTGAATCTACCGCGCAGAGCATTTAAAAACTGAGGAGCCTTCATCATGAGCGCACGCGACCTCACTCATGGCTTCAGTCATTATGAATTGGGTTCTCACTACGAAAAAACTTCGTAAAAAATAAAAACAAAAAGAAAATAAGAATAACTATCCAATAAGCTTTCCATCATATCGTGGATGTACTTGTGTGGATTTCTGACCAGACGCTGATTCAGGCGTCATTCTTCCTTCTCTGCTCTGCGCTCAGCCCGCCCGGACGTGCCTCCCCACGCTCCGCTGGTTCCGCATTCGTTGCGTCCCTAGTGAGTTTTTTCTCATTTGTTTACTCCAGGATGTATCGAGTAAGGTTAGGATAGGCGTAGCAGGAGTGTCCTGGGCTGGTTGCCCGCAGTGCAGTGTATTTTGGGTCGAGTGTATGGGGCATCTATTTCGGATGTACCCTCGTGGTCACGTTGTGGACATGTGAACTTTTTCACAGTTGAGTTAGTTTGTGATGCAGGCGGCTTTCACTACGCGTTAATTATTGCTGCCTTTTATCTTTCTGATGAGGTAAGCTGTGTTTTTCTGACGTTCCCAGCGTATTTTTCTTCACTTAGTGAAGTTTTTTCTGGGTCCCGAGTCAGTCTTCCCTGGGTTGGAAGTTGTTGCTACGGTGGTGTGTTGGCGGTGGTTCCTGTTGTGATATTTCCAGTGTGTGTGTATATTTCAACTGTTTTTATGCCGTCTGCCTAGGCCTAGCCAGCCGCTCGTAGCTTTGCCACATGTACTAGTGTTATTATTTATTATTTATAAATATGCCCTACTGTGTCATGTGTATCCGGGTTTTAGTTGTGTATTGGCTAATTTCTCGGACTATAATTGTTTCCTGGTTTAGTTGTATATTGGCTAATTCCACGGATTATGGTGTGACCTTGGGTTAGCCGTGCGTGGCTATCCTCGTGTAGTGTGTTGTTCAGATGGTATCTGTTCAGGGTGGGTTTCCTTCCGGCGGGTTTTTTCTCGGTTTCACCGTGAAAAAATCCTGGCCGAAAGCAGTGTTGGGCCACACGTGGTTGTTAACACTGGCTTGTATCCCCGGCGGGGGGGGTGTCTGTGGCTCTCCAGGACTGCGTCTCTGTGGGTGCCTGGTTTCAGGCCTCCTTTGATTCCCGGCGGGATGGCTGTACCCATCCATATAAAACGGCGTCCTTGTGGACATACGTTTTAGGAGTTTTTTCTACCTGGTTTTACGACAACCACATGAAAAAACCTAGCTGTTGTTTAGGCTTTCCTACCCGGCGATCTTTTACAAAGAAGCGGGGACAGGAACTTATGGGGTTAACTTTTAAAACTTCTCACCCGGCGGGTGCACCTGGGTAGGGTGAGATGAACGACTTAGGTCTTCCAGTTAGTTAACCGATCCATTATAGTGATACTCTGTGTATCGCTGCCTTTACTATTTACGGCGATTGAAGGTTCAATTAGGTTGAATATCGATTCTCACACCCGGCGGGTGCTCCTAGGTGGAGGAATTAAGGAATTTTACAAAATTCATTTTAACCTATTTAATTTAGTGATACTATCAGGTATCGCCGCCTTCGATCTTACGGCGATCTTTTGGGACAATTCGTTAAACATTAGATCTCGTATCATCCTGCCCTGGGCTATTCTACTATAATAATTCAAGGGCCGGCGTCTTTTTGGGGGGTTGCTTTGTTACAAAATTGAATCTTGAGACAGTCACCTCCTCCGAGAGACTATAAGTGCCATGCTGGACCATTATATCAGAGGGTATTCTTCACTTTCTTTAGCAAAAGATTTGTTTAGACTTTACACCCCGCCGCGTAGCGAGATGTGTTAGTTGTGTCTTTGCATCTCGTTACCCGGCGGGTTATTAACACTGGTGTGCGATCATGTTGGATTACCCTTATGAGCATTAATTCCTGGAAATTTTCTTGTTTTTTCCAGAGCTGAGCTCCGGCGGACCAATACAGACCCGGCGGTAGTTTTCACCCACCAGTCTCTGTCATGGCTACCGTGGCCCCAGTTTTTGCCCTGTGCATTACCCCTACTTGTGCTGGTATCCCTATTTTTGCACACACCCTTTGCATAAGGTGTGTTAAATGTCTAGACCGTTCAAGGGGTCTCTGGGTGATGCATAATTGTTCCTTTTGTTCTCAATTAGCTGTTAAAGTCCTTTGTGATAATGATAAGACCGCGGCGGTAGCGTTGAGAGAGGTTCGACAACAAATGTCGGCCTACACTACCATTGTCGCGCATAAGTCACTTCAATGTGACAACGTCCCACTTTGGGATAGATTGCTGTCAGAACACCCTCCCCCTAAACGTTCCTCTAGAGTCACGAGTGTTAAGCCGACGGAGACTAGTCAGGGTCCTGTATCGTCTGCGACTACAACTAAACGCCCGAGAGAGACTACACCCCCGGCATCCGCCTCCTCGTCGCAGGCGAGATCTAGGTCAAGGTCACCTCTCAGACAACAGTCTTCTAGTCGGGCCTCTTCGCCGGAGAGTAAGAAGAGTAAGACGGAAGATTCCACCAGTGGTCACGGCGGAGATTCTTCCAGATCTAAGACTAGTTCGCGGTCACACCGCAGCCATAAATCCTCAAAAAAGGATTCACATCGGAAGTCCTCTCGACATTCCCCTAAGTCTAGTGCATCTCATCGTACCTCTACACCTGACAGAGTTTGTGTTAGGGCTTCTGAGTCCAGTGCAGCACCTGTCCCTAAAGAGGAGTTGCCAATTAATATTTTAACCCTGGAAATGGAAAGTTCAGGAGGGTCAATAATTGAGAATGTTTCAGACTCTCAAGAGAGCGTAGGCCAGGGCCTTGGTGTTTGGCGGTTTGCCCAACCACGGTCTGACCACCCACGTCCGACTCATACGAGTCACACAGTAGCCGACGTCCACAGGGACGCGGCGACCCCATCCTCTATCCCAGACTTATCTTGGAAACAAGGTACCCCTGCCTCGGCGGGGTCTTCTCAGGAGGATCGGGAGGAAAAAGACGAAGTTTCAATAATTTCGGATATGGAAGGACAAGGGTCAGGCTCAGGCTTGGACGCCGCAAGAGATAATAATGATTCTCCTATAAGTTCTTCTTCTAACCAGTTTGTTACAGCACAAGAAATTGATGGGTTGCTTACTCATGCTTTATCTAAATTTTTTGGTCAGCAACAAGAAAACCCCACAATGGACTTGGGGGCTCCCTCGACAAGCTCTACGGTACGGCCTCTGATGACGTCAATTGATTTATCTAAGATTCCTAACCCTCCTACTCTGTCACCTGCAAGGAGCACTAAGCCTGCCACGGCGGCATTGACAACTTCAAATGTCAGGGTCATAACGGATGTTAATCCACCCACTCTAGACAAAGCACCTCTTAGAAAGGTAGCTATGCCCCTGCTTTATGGGCCAGACGAGTCATGGGTTCTTTTGAACCCCTCTAAACCAGAGCTTGCCCAACCTACCTTGTCAGGGGAACTCCCGGTACCGCGTGAGTGGTTTATCCAGGGCAACAAGTCAAAGAAATTAAGGGCCATGGATGCCTTAGGTAATGTTCTGGACGTAAACATTAAGGCTATACCTAGTTATTATCACCAGGATTATTTTGTGTATGCTTCTAAGCCTGCTTTACCCCCTGCCTCAGCTTTAAAACTATTTTCAGACTGGTCTAAGCTGGATGGGTTTAATGATATTAAGACTCTGTCAGCTCTTACTCCTGAACTAGATTTACGGACCGTCACAGACGACGCAGCTAATCCAGTTTTGAAGGTGGGACAGTTGGGTCCAGGACCTTGGGTAGATTGGGAGGTAGAGGCTCAAAACTTTGCAACCACTTTCACTTCTAAATCTTCCCACCAGATCCCTCAGGACTCACATTCATGGTTTTCCATGCCGGTGGGTTCTGCCGGCGGAGTCCCGGCGGCTTTGTTTGCATTCCTAGCTGCCCCTAAGATTAATCTTTGTGAACTGAAGGACCCGTTCACTACCCCTACCCCTACTCACCTAGACAGAGAATTTAGGCTACGAGGAAAAGCTTTTCGCCTGTTTTCACAGTACATAGTATCTCAGCAGGTGGCTAAGTCTTTACTACGATCTACTCAGGCAATCGCAGACGCGGATGCTCGAAGATCGGTTGAGTTATCCCGGCGACTGATTCTTCAGTCATCAATCCAATCCTTAGGTGACATACGCACCGCCTTGCTTGAGGCGGTGCGAGCACGACAAGATCTTAGGATGTCGTTAGTTCGCAAGCTACCTGAGCGCATTGCTAACCAGGTGGTGATGTCACCAGTACTTACCCCTTCTTTAATGTCCCCTGAAGTATGGCGAACGGTGTTCAATATGGCACAGGCCGTTAAGCACAGTCCCACCCCTTCTAAGAAACCTGCATTTAACTTCCCCAAACCCAGGCCTACTACTAAAGCCCAGCCAGGGGGATCTAAACCATTTCTTCCGCCTAAGTCCTCCCACTCCCCCCAGGGTCAGTACAGGCATAGACAGAATAGGTTTTCAGGTCAGAGAGGACGCGGCCAAAATAAACCAGGTCAGGGCCAGTCTTCGACCAACACCAGCCAGCCGGCGAAGCGGCCAGCACCAACCCCACCATCAAAAAACTAAAGTCTCTCTCACTCCCGGCGCCTACCTTAAGGACGGAGGAACCGAGGGTAGTACAGCCGGCGAACCCTTGTCTGCTAACTGGGTCGTTCCGAACGTGTCACCAAGCATGGCCGTTAAACACTTGGGCACGGATGGTGGCACGCAAAGGCATCACTTGGCAGTGGCTCCGGCGACCTCGATTACGTCAGCCGACAACGGCGAATTTTGTTTCTTTAGAGGTGGAGTCACTAGCCCAGGAAATGATTGCCAAGAATGTCATCATCCCGGTCCCCCCAAATTACCCTGTATTCACGTCCAAACTATTTTTGGTTCCCAAAAGGGACAGTGTTCAGATGAGGCCGGTCGTAGACCTGTCTTATCTGAATCTTCACATTCACAACGAATCTTTCAGAATGTTAACAGTACACCAAATCAGGCTAACACTTCCGCCGGGAGGTTGGATGTGTTCACTAGACCTGACAGACGCCTATTGGCACGTATCGGTCAACAAAAGATTTCAAAGGTTTTTGGCCTTACGGATCAGGCACCAAAATTTTGTTTTTCAGAGGATGCCGTTCGGTTTGAACCTAGCACCTCGATTATTCACAAAACTAGTCCGGCAAGCCCTGATGCCATTGTTAAAACAAGGGATCAGAGTGTTGTGGTATCTGGACGACTGGCTGGTGGTGGCAGAGACACAACAATTATGCATAAAACATGTCAATATCATTTTAAATCATGTCAAAACTCTAGGCTTCAAGGTAAATCTGGTAAAGTCAAACCTTGTTCCCTCACAAGTAATTCAGTGGATAGGGCTGGTCTGGGACACCGCCGCTCTCACTCTGAGTCAGAGTGTGGACAATCGCAACAGGTTTCGCAGGAAACTGTTCAGGTTTCTTCACAGTCTGACTACGACACGGAGGGTCTGGGAGTCTCTGGTCGGCTCTCTCAACTGGATTCAACTAACTGTCAAGTTGGGCCGGTTGAAAGTAAAACGATTAATATTGGAAGGCAACAAATATTTCCCGCTCTTACCGGCGGGAAAATTATGGCCCATCCCGAAATTAATCCACACCTTGCTAGCGGTCTGGGCGAAGAGGGAAACATTGCACTCAATAATGTCATGGACCTCTCCTCCACCAACGGTATGGGTAGACACGGATGCGTCAGGCACAATAGGTTGGGGATTTCAGTCAAATCAGGGGCACCAGGGTCAGGGGCTTTGGTCCCACTTAGAAATCTCGCACATCAATGTCAAAGAATTACTAGTCCCCTTATATTTCCTTCAGGCTCACGGCCCGGCGTTACGGGACAAGTCGGTGGCCTTCAGAATGGACAATCTGAATGCAGTCCACTGTATTCAGAAACAAGGGTCAACGAGGTCAAGGAAGTTGCTAAACGTGTCAGAAGAGATTTTTGCTCTAGCCAACAGTCTAGATATTTATCTGCACGCTTCTTATCTCCCAGGCGTAGCGAACGTCTGGGCAGACGCTCTATCCCGGCGACAAAGCACGACAGTAGAATGGGAGCTCAAGCAACCCATTTTCAACCTAATGATTACAGAGCTCTCCCATCCACAAGTGGATCTTTTTGCGTCCGAGGAGACTCACAAACTCCATCTATACCTCACCCGCCGGGCGAAAACGCCGGCAGGGGGGCCAGACGCCCTAGTGACAGACTGGAACAGATGGAGCTCCATCTATCTGTTTCCGCCGCCAGATGCGTCACTAATGTGCCACGTAGTGAACAAACTACGAGATTATCGAGGCTTAGTCTCGCTAATCGCGCCACTGTGGCCGGCGCAGTTGTGGTACCAGCAATTGAAAATGTGGTGCCCGGACCCGGTATCGCTCCCGGTCGGGTATTTCCACTTAGACGCGATTGGCAACCTCGCGACCTCGCTGACTTTTGCATTATGGACATTCAGGAGGCCAAGTGGCTAGCACCATACGGTAGAGATGTGACAAATAAATTACTTAATCAATATACTCAGTCTACAAAACGACAGTATCAATCACATTGGCAAGCCTTTACTTCTTGGATCGTTAGGACAGAACAAACTGTACCCTCAGTGGCATTAGTTTTTAATTATTTAAATTATCTGTTTGAGCAGAAACGTTTATCTGTGGTAACATTAAAAAATCACTTAACTGCGATTAGAGTGCCCTTTTTAGACCTTACAGGTCTCTCCATACCGGTAGCGGAGGAAACAGGTTTTATGAGAGCATGTTTTAAACTCCGCCCACCTCCCCGTCAGCTCATGCCTACTTGGTCTCTGGACAAAGCTTTGTCTTTGCTTCACTCTCGTCTGTACCAAAATACTGCAGACTTTGCTTTACTCTTAAAAAAGGCGGTTTTCCTTTTGGCTTTAGCCACCGGAAACAGAGTGTCTGAGCTGGCGGCGATGAGCAACACACCTAATTGTCTTAGGTTTGGTAGACTTAATGAATGTATTTCCATTGCACCCTCCCCAGGTTTTGTAGCCAAGAATGAGCATAGTGCACACGTGTTTTCTGAGTTCACGGTGCCGGCGTTAAAAAGGGGAAAGGTGCATCATAATTTATGTCCAGTACAAGCTCTAACCAAATATTTGAGAGTAGCTCCTCACAACCCCCAAGGTGCTTTATGGGTAGCAAGTACGGGTAAACGCTTACTTAAACGGCGATTAGCCTCTCTTCTGGTAGAAGTCATTAAAGAAAGTAATCCCGGCGTTGTGGGTCGGGCCCACGATTTACGCAAATGGGCAGCCTCTTTACGTTTCCTGAAATTTTTTTCAGTTGAAGACATAGCGTCCACGCAGTTGTGGGCGTCTAATCATACGTTTCTGTCTAGATACTTGTCAGTTGCTCTAGACAAACCTTCCTTACCATGTATAGCTTTAAGGCAGAGGGTCTAGGCGGCCCTGCAGTCACTTTTGTTTACTTTCATGGGAAAGGGGGGGGGGGGGGGGTGCAGTCAGTTGACACAGGACACCCTAGACCCCGCCGGAGTATGAGAGCTGTGATACAATTTAAGGTTAAAATGTGTTATGAAAATTTCTCAGTGAGAAATTGTGCTAGTACAATGTTAAGTACAAAACAACGGTGTTGTTAGAGTAGTTTAGCTGCGAAAGCAATTTAGTTTTAGAATATTGGAGTTCCTTTGCAATTTATCTCCAAGTTTATGTTGGGGTTTATTATGTGCACATATAAACTTATAACTTGTTATTTTTTGTCACCACTCGTTGAGTGGGGTGCCTTTGTAACTACAGATCTGTGTTCAGAATCTTCAGGGTTACCAATTTTTTGTCAGGCAGGCTTCTTTGAAGCACGCACCTGCCTGAACCCCTTTTTCTTGTATTTGTTCGGCTACGCCGTTAATTAAATATATTTTCAAAGTAAGAATACTATGTGGTTGTTTTTATTATCTGCTTTTCTAGAGTTATGATATGATTACGAATGTCCCCCTCCAGTCTTAGAAATCAGGCATGTTCGTCAATGATGGAGGGGCCACTAATAAATTATAGGTTTGACTCCTGTAAGGAGATAAAGAAAACCTAATATTTAGTAGTGGCCCCGTAATCATTGACGACTGGGGCCCTCCCGACCGTCCCCTTCCCATTCGTTGATGTATTAAGGATTTTGGTTTACTTGATATGTCAGTGAAGGAAGAATGACGCCTGAATCAGCGTCTGGTCAGAAATCCACACAAGTACATCCACGATATGATGGAAAACTTATTGGATAGTTATTCTTATTTTCTTTTTGTTTTTATTTTTTACGAAGTTTTTTCGTAGTGAGAACCCAATTCATAATGACTGAAGCCATGAGTGAGGTCGCGTGCGCTCATGATGAAGGCTCCTCAGTTTTTAAATGCTCTGCGCGGTAGATTCAAAACTACGGCGGATTAGTGTTTGAAGAGGATGCCTTATGTAATAGGCATGTTCGTCAATGATTACGGGGCCACTACTAAATATTAGGTTTTCTTTATCTCCTTACAGGAGTCAAACCTATAGTTTAGGTATTATCTGGGCACTAAACCATTTCCGTTCATTTGTCTTAGGAGCAAACCTAGACATAATAACGGACCATCAATCCCTACAATGGCTTAGACGATGTGAAACCAATTCAGCTTTGTTAGTACATTGGAGAGAGACCTTAGAAGAGTATGATTTTGTCATTCATTATCGTCCTGCCAAGTTGCATACAAACGCCGACGCTCTCTCCCGCCTTCCCGTACCAGAACAAATACCCACCAATCTCGCTGCTTTGCAACAAACTGCCCTAACCAACACACAAATATCCGTGAATACAACACCTTTAAAACCGACCCTATTTCAATCTTGGGAAAGGAAAATCAAGCCAAAATGGATTCCGAAATACATCTTTCAACATCTTACACGTTGGGGTAATCAACTTACCACTGAATCAGGACACATAGTTCTAGAACCAAATATAGCCCAAGAGTACATGATATCAATTCACGAAGGAAATGGAATTCATTTAGGGCAAAAGAAAATGCTCAAAGTCTTCCAAGATCAATACTGGACCATCAACCCATCTGGCATTGCAAAAAGAGTTACCAAAGCTTGCAAACCCTGTGCTCTAGGAAAGGATAGATGTAGAACAGCAGGACCAGCAGGAACTATTTCAGCTCATAAATTATTCCAAACGCTCTCCCTTGATGTTATGGGACCTTTTCCCATTAGCCATGGTAAACGTTACATAGTCACGTTTGTCGACATATATTCCAAATTCCTAATAGCCTGCCCCACCAAAGACCACAGTGCGTTAACCGTAGCTGAATTACTTGCCACTGAAATTTTCCCTATATTTGGTCTACCCATATCCTTACTTTCTGACAACGCCCCCGAATTTAGAGGACAAGTTTGGGAGGCCTTCACTAACAATTGCGGCATACACATTAAACACTCTTCCCCCTACTGGCCCCAAGGTAATGCGATCTGCGAATGTAGTTATCGCACCATAAATAACCAATTACGCACTAGGATGATTGCGTTAAACACCTCTGACTGGCCATCTCAGATAAAGATGATCCAGTGGGGTATGAACACTTGCCCCAAAGAAGACGGAATTTCCCCCCATGAACGAGTTTATGGCGTCGCCCCTCTATTATTACCTTTTCATCATCTTACACAACCATCCACCACCCAACTCACTATTGATCCCCTTCAACATCTAAAGAACACCCTCCATACTTCTCAAATCTGTCAAGATATTAAACATGATACCACTGATCAACAAAATGCATTCGCCATAGGCGACACAGTAATGGTAGCCAAGCTACCAGTCATAAATAAATTAGGTCCTCGATACGTGGGCTCCTACACAGTCTCCCAAATCCCAAATCCCTATCAAGTAGTAATTAACTACCACGGAGAAACACGAACTTACCGAAATAGATTCGTCAGAATTTATCATCCAATAACCAAAGACAGTGAACCTCCTATGCCAGATAACTTAAAAAAAAAATCCAAAACTCACCTTCTCAAAGTTCTCCTACTTCCCATCCTACTCAAATACCTGCACCTAAAATTCCAATTCCCTCAACCAGCCAACCAAAACCACCATCGACAAACACCAACATCAGTCAACAGAAGACGTTTCTTCAACACACACCACGAACACCACACCCGTTACTTCTTTCGCCATGTGCCACGCCCCCCCCCCCACAACAAACTGAATCTGACACGTCTACAAACAAAACAAACTTGCCTTTACCTGCACACTATAAATTGCGACAACGAAGTCAGCTTAAACCTTCGTTAAATACCAAGTACCAAAAATTAAGCTAAAAAAAAAAAAATAAAAAAAAATAAAAAAAAATAAATAAAAAAAAATGCAATCCCCAACCTTTCACCCCTACTAGTGGAGCAGATAACTGCAAATTTCAGGAGAATCGTTCATTTCCGGAAACAAGCACCACATTTGGCACACATACTCCTTGGGGATTGCTCTTTTGATAAAACCCGTTAGCCACCTAAAAATTCAAGATGGCGGCCATTTTTCAAGATGGCCGCCATTGAATATACAGAAATATTGCATTTCGCAATAAAATCGCAAAGACTTGTCCTATTTGAATGATCTTGGTGTCAAATCATACATATTTTCACTATGTAGAATCCGAATTTGGAACCATGGACTTACTCACTAGCTTCCTTGTACCATAATATCAGTCCCGGAATCCTAATATTCTGCTAAATTAGAGGTTCATGTTACGTTTGACTTGGCTAAAATGCATGGTAGTGTATATCGTAGTAGTGTTAGAGGTTTAGTATGTGTAGCATCTTCCTGTACAAGGCTTCCAAACTGGACATGACACGATGCGGTGGTGGGGGGGACATTGAGAGACTTGCAGCGGAAGGTGTAGAGTAGTAGCTCAACAGAGCGGATGTCAACGCACAGCCAGGGCACACTGGTGGCACCGCTGCTGTGAAACTCAGCATGGGGTTCAGTATCAGCTGAATAATTAGTTTAGTGTAGCTAAATAATTAGTTTAGTGTCCCAAATGCTGTCTAATAAGCCCCGCATCAGTTAGCTACTGTAGATTACATGTAGTTTAACATAGATGTTTAGTTAGATAGCCGCGCCTGAATTGACAGGGTGTGCCAGCGCGGGAGAGCCGAGCCAAGGGTAACGGGGCTTTACATTGCTTTGCATGTAGTTACCTGGATGGTGTACAGATCGCACAGGACTTAAATGATACTGGATGAACAATCGGGCTAGGTGTAGGTCATATATTTTTATTCCCGAACCTAGTCGTATCCCATACCTTATTGTGCATGATTGTGATCAAGGTGGTAAAAGGATAACCCCTCGGCCTTGATTCACTGAATACAGATAATTATCATACTGTGATTATCTGTTATCATATAACATACTGTGTTATATCATACTGTGATTATCTGTTATATACTGTGATTATCTGTTATCTATTATATCTGTGTTACAGATAATTATCATACTGTATTCACCAAGATGGCAAATACAGATCCAGGACCGTCTAAATTCCGGACTGACTGGAGCAAGTGTTGTCTTTGCCAGAAGAAGAAGAGTGAAGAGCTCAAGTCACCACGTGCACAACAACCACAAGAACATGATGGCTACACTATGATTGCGACTACTATTCCCCTCTTTCACGCAATTAATGAGATGCCTATTGTTCTGGATAAAGCCAGACTTGATGATGGTGGTGGCATTGAAGAAACTCTGAGGAGGAACAAGGCGCAGTATCACCAAAGTTGTCGCCTTATGTTCAACAACACGAAACTGGAGAGAGCCAGAAAAAGAAGAGCAGAGAGTGCTCAGCCAGTAGAATGCCAGACCAAGCTGCGTAGAACCAGCCTTGAAGGCCAAACGTGTTTCATATGTGACAAAGAAGTCCCATCCTCTGAACTCAGACAAGTTATGACGATGAACCTCAATAACAGACTTAATGAATGTGCCCAAACTTTAAATGACGGAAAACTTCTTGCAAGACTCAGCGGAGGAGATGCTATTGCACAGGAGCTCAAATACCATTTTGCATGCTTGACAGACCTGTACAATAGGGAGAGGACGTACCTCAGAGCCACCAAGAGACTGGAACAGGAACGTGCACCCGAAGAGGATGCCCACCCACAGGCATTCTCAGAGCTAGTCACATATCTAGTGGAGACCACCAGATCTGCCGAGGGTCCTGCAGTCTTCCGACTTGCAGACATAGTTCACCTGTATGCCCAGCGCCTGGAACAGCTGGGTGTTGATGCACCTGCTGTCAACTCCACAAGACTGAAGGAATATAGGTTTGACTCCTGCAAGGAGATAAAGAAAACCTAATATTTAGTAGTGGCCCCGTAATCATTGACGATTATGCCTATTACATAAGGCCTCCTCTTCAAACGCTCATTTACCGTAGTTTGAATCTACCGCGCAGAGCATAACAAATTTGAGGAGCCTTCATCATGAGCGCACGCAACCTCACTCATGGTTCTGTCATTATGAAATTGGGTTCTCACTACGAAAAAACTTCGTAACAAATAATAAATAAAAAGAAAATAAGAATAACTATTCATAAGCTTTCCATATACTCGTGGATGTACTTGTGTGGATATTTGACCAGACGCTGACTTCAGGTGTCATACTTCCTTCTTCACTGACATATCAAGTAAACCAAAATCCTTAATACATCAACGAATGGGAAGGGGATGGTCGGGAGGGCCCCAGTCGTCAATGATTACGGGGCCACTACTAAATATTAGGTTTTCTTTATCTCCTTGCAGGAGTCAAACCTATAATTTATTAGTGGCCCCTCCATCATTGACGATTATGCCTGATATCTAAGACTGGAGGGGGACATTCGTAATCATATCATAACTCTAGCAAAAGCAGATAATCAAACAACCACATAGTATTCTTACTTTGTAAAAAATATATATTTTTGCACATAAACTTTATACAGCATATATATTCAAAAAGGGGTACAAGCAGGAGCGTGCTTCGAAGAAGCCTGCTTGAATAAAAAGGGTTAACTCTGAGACTCTGTACACAGATCTGCTAGTTAAGAAGGCACCCCACTTAAAGTAAGTGGTGACAAATAAAAACATATAAGTCTACATGTGCACATATAAACCCCATTAAACTAGTGGATATATTCCTAAAAATATACCCAAACATAAAATGAACTCTTGTACTTTCGCAGAAGTACAGAACTCTTGTACTTATGCAGAAGTACTTACATCAAAAATAAAATTCGCAGTCGCAACTACTGAGATTTTCTTAAAATTATATTGCTTCACAGCCAAAACTACTTACAACAAGAATTGTTGTTTTACTACTATTGTACTTTAGCACAATTTCCTGTATTGAATACTACAGAGAAATTTTATATCACAACACCTACATACAGTATCGCAGCTCGTATGCTCCGTACACATACTCCGGCGGGGTCTAGGGTGTCCTATATTACACTGACTGCAACCCCCCCCCCTCTTTTCTTAATCTAAACAATAAGTGACTTAGAGGCCACCTAGACCCTCTGCCTTAAAGCTATACATGGCATGGAAGGTCTGTCTAGAGCTACTGAAAGGTATCGAATCAAAAACGTATGATTAGAGGACCATAGGTGCGTGGACGCTATGTCCTCAACAGAAAAATTCTTAAGGAAACGCAAAGAGGCCGCCCATTTGCGTAAATCGTGGGCTCTTCCCACGACGCCGGGATTACTCTCTTTAATGACTTCGACTAGGAGAGAAGCTAGTTTATGTTTCATTAAGCGTTTGCCCGTACTTGCTACCCATAAAGCACCCTGTTGATTCAGAGGTGCTACTCTCAAATATTTGGTTAGAGCTTGCACTGGACATAAATTATGGTGCACTTTTCCCCTTTTCAACGCCGGCACCGTGAACTCTGAAAACACGTGGTCACTGTGTTCATTTTTGGCGATGAACCCGGGGAAGGTGCAAAGTGAATACACTCATTGAGCCTACCAAACCTTATGCAATTAGGTGTGTTGCTCATCGCCGCCAGCTCAGATACCAAAGCCATAAGGAATACTGCCCTTTTTTAAAAGTAAGTCAAAATCTGCAGTATTTTGGTACAGACGGGAATGAAGTAAAGACAACGCCTTGTCCAGAGACCAGGTAGGCATGAGCTGACGGGGAGGTGGGCGGAGTTTAAAACATGCTCTCATGAAACCTGTTTCCTCCGCTAGTGGTATGGTTAGACCTGTAAGGTCAAAGAATGGCATCCTAATCGCTGTTAAGTGATTTTTTAATGTTACTACAGATAGACGTTTCTGCTCGAACAGATAGTTTAAATAATGAAAAACCAAAGCCACCGAAGGTACGGTTTGTTCTGTTCTAAGTATCCAAGAAGTAAAGGACTGGCAGTGCGATTGATACTGTCTCTTTGTAGATTGGGTATATTGATTCATGAATTTATCAGTCACGTTTCTACCATACGGTGTTAGCCACTTGGCCTCCTGAATGTCCATAATGCAAAAGTCAACGAGGTCTCTAGGTTGCCAATCGTGTCTAAGTGGAAATACCCGACCGGGAGCGACACCGGGTTCGGGCACCACGTTTTCAATTGCTGGTACCACAACTGCGCCGGCCACAGGGGCGCGATTAACGAGACTACGCCCCGATAATCCTGTAGTTTGTTTACTACGTGGCACATTAGAGAAGCGTCTGGTGGCGGAAACAGATAAACGGAACTCCACCTGTTCCAAGCCGTCACCAGTGCGTCGGGTCCTCCCGCCGGCGTTATTGTCCGGCGGGTGAGGTACAGCGGGAGTTTGTGAGTCTCCTCGGACGCAAACAGATCCACTTGTGGACGGTAAGGCTCCGCAATCATTTGGTCGAAAATGTTTTGCTTGAGCGCCCATTCTACTGTTGTGCTCTGTCTCCGAGACAGAGCGTCTGCCCAGACGTTTTCTACGCCTGGGAGATAAGATGCGTGAATATGAATGTTCAGCTTGTCGGCTAGAACAAAAATCTTTTCTGACACGTTTAGCAACCTCTGAGATCTCGTTGACCCTTGTTTCTGAATGCAGTGAACCGCATTCAGATTGTCCATCTTGAAGGCCACCGATTTGTCCCGTAAAGTAGAGCCGTGAGCCTGAAGGAAATACAAGGGGACTAGTAACTCTTTGACATTGATGTGGGAGGTTTCTGAATGGGACCAAAGCCCTTGACCCTGATGCCCGTGGTTTGACTGAAAGCCCCAACCTATCGTTCCTGACGCATCCGTGTCTACCCATACCGTCGGCGGAGGAGAGGTCCATGACATGACCGAGTGCAATGTTTCCCTCTTCGCCCAGACCGCTAGTAAGCTGTGTATTAATTTTGGGATGGTCCATAATGTTTCCGCCGGCAATAGTGGACAAAATTTGTTGCCCTCCAATATTAAACGTTTGACTTTCAACCGGCCCAACTTTACAGTTAGTTGAATCCAGTTGAGAGAGCCGACCAGAGATTCCCAGACTCTCTGTGTCGTAGTCAGACTGTGAAGAAACATAAACAGTTTCTTGCGAAACCTGTTCCGATTGTCCACACTCTGACTCAGAGTGAGAGCAGCTGTGTCCCAGACCAGCCCTATCCACTGGACCACTCGTGAGGGAACAAGGTTTGACTTTACCGGGTTTACCTTGAATCCTAGAGATGTTACATGATTTAATGTTATGTTGACATGATTGATGCATAACTGTTCCGTCTCTGCCACCACCAGCCAGTCGTCTAGATACCACAAAATCCTGATCCCTTGTTCTAACAAGGGCATCAGGGCTTGCTGGACTAATTTCGTGAATAAGCGAGGTGCTAGGTTCAATCCGAATGGCATCCTCTGAAAGACATAAGTCTGATGCATTATTCGTAAGGCCAGAAATCGTTGAAACTGTTTGTTTACCAGGACGTGCCAATACGCGTCTGTCAGGTCTAAAGAACACATCCACCCTCCCGGCGGAAGTGTTAGCCTGATTTGATTCACTGTCAGCATCCTGAAGGAAACATTGTGAATGTGGAGGTTCAGATAAGACAGGTCTATGACCGGCCTCATCTGAACACTGTCCCTTTTGGGCACTAGAAAAAGTTTGGACGTAAATACTGGGTAATTTTGAGGGACCGGGATGATGACATTCTCGGCGATCATCTCTTGGATCAGTGACTCCACCTCTAATGAAACAAAATTTGCCTTTGACGGCTGACGTAAGCGAGGTCGCCGGAGCCACTGCCAGGTGATGCCTTTGCGTGCCACCATCCTCGCCCATGTGTTTAATGGCCATGCACGATGACACGCCCAGAATGACCCAGTTAGCAGACAGGGGTTCGCCGGCTGGACTACCCTCTGATCCACCCGCCGTAAGACTGGCCCTGGGAGTGAGAGAGAGACCCTAGTTTTTTGGTGGTGGTGGTGGTGGTGTATGCTTAGATGACTGGCCGGGTTTGGCAGGAGACGGGCCCTGGCCCGGTCGTTGATACTTCTGTCCTTTATGATTACCTGAAAACTTTCCTTGCTTGTATCTGTACTGAGCCTTACCTTGGGTGGAAGAGGATTTAGGCAGATGAAAAGGCATTGCCCCACCAGGCTGAGCTTTTGCGACTGGTTTGGGCTTGGAAAAATTGAAAGCAGGTTTCTTAGATAGGGCGGGACTGTGCTTAAAGGTCTGAGCCATGTTGAACACTGTCCTCCACACATCCGGGGACATTAAAGAGGCAGTTAGAACAGGGGACATTACCACTTGATTTGCAATCCTATCCGGGAGCTTCCTCACGAGAGACATCCCTTAGATCTTGTCTTGCCCGCACCGCCTCTAGCAAGGCTGTACGGATATCTCCCAGTGACTGTATAGAAGTCTGGAGTAGCAAGCGTCTAGACAGTTCGATAGCCTTTCGGACTTCCGCGTCCGCGATTGCCTGAGCAGATCTTAGCATTGACTTCGCTACCTGTTGTGTGACAATGTACTGGGAAAACAGTCTATATGCCTTCCCACGTAGCCTAAACTCCCGGTCTAGGTGAGCAGTGGACGGTGTAGAAAAGGGATCTTTAAGCTCGCATAGATTAATTTTAGGGGCAGCTAAAAATGCAAATAAAGCAGAGGGAACTCCGCCAGCAGAGAATACCGGTAGAGAGAACCAAGAATGGCTTTCTTGTGGAATTTGGTGCGAAGATTTAGAGGCAAAAGTTGTTGCAAAGTTCTGAGCCTCCACTTCCCATTCCACCCAAGGTCCCGGACCCAACTGCTCCACCTTCAAAACTGGATTTGCGGCTGTGTCTGTGAACGTCTTTAAACCTAACTCTGGTGTTAGAGCTGACAGTGCTTTTATATCATTGAAACCGTCATGCTTGGTCCAGTCCGAAAACAGTTTTGAAGCTGACGCAGGGGGTAGGGCAGGTGTAGAAGTATACACAAAATAATCATGGTGATAATAGTTAGGAATGGCCTTAATATTAACATCAAGTACATTTCCTAGAATATCTAAAGCACATAACTACCTAGATTTATTCCCTTGGATTACCCACTCACGTGGTACCGGAAGCTCCCCTGACATAGTGGACTGTGCTACCTCTGGCTTTGCTGGGAACATTGTTACCCATGACTCATCCGGCCCGTATAAGAGGGGCATAGCTCCCTTTCTGACCGGGGCCTTGTCTAAAGGGGGAGGATTTACATCTGCTACTACTCTCACATTGGAAGTAGTCAGTGCCGCCGAAGTCGGCCTAGTAACAATAGTAGGTGATACAGGGGGAGGCTGCGGAATTTGTGTCAAAGCAATGGAAGTAGCCAGAGGTCGGACATTCGATGCTGTCGTGGAAGCTCCCAAACCAACTGTAGGAGTCTCCGGCTGCTGGCCAAAAAACTTAGTTAGTGCATTCGCTAGTAACCCATTAATTTCATCAGCTGTGACAAATTTAGCAGAGGATGAACTATGTGGCGAATCATTCCTACTCTGAGAGTCGTCTATCAATGATCCTGACTCTTGAACCTCCATCTCAGAAATTATAGAACCCTCATCCCTTTCTGCTGCCATGTTAAGTCCGGGATGGACGATGGGATCTCAGCGTCCCAGTGGACGTCTGCCACTACCTGTGTTGCCTGAGAAGGATGTGAGCCGTCACTCCATGGCTGGGAGTACCTCCAAACTCCCCGGTCTTGGCCGGAACTCACTTGTGAGCTAGGTACCAAACCAATTACTGAGCCCTCACTCGAGCCCTCTAGAGGGTTATAACTTCTGGGAGAACTCTCTAAATCTAAAGCTGGTACATGTGAACTGGGAATAATATTTGGTGACAACCTGTCCGCCGGTATATCCCCCACCACAGTCTCTGACTCCACTCCCGACCTGTCAGATTGGACATGAGACATGTCGGGAGTAGAGGCAGAAAGCGAGGTACGAGGCTCCGGCGAACGCCGGGAGGCCTTTCGTACATGAGTATCCTTTTTTGAAGACTTGTGACTTCGCCTTGACTTTGATTTCACACTAGGACTGTCCTTGGTCTTCTCCTCCTTGCTCTTCTTCCTCGAAGGTGAAGTAGAGTGACTATGTGTCTGCTGTCGGAGGGGAGACCTTGACCTGGACCTCGATCTTGACTTGGAAGCTGTCGCCGGGGGTGTCGGCTCTCGAGATCTCTTAGATGTGCCGGGGGTGGGAAGAAGCACTTTACCCTGCCCAGTCTCTGCCGACTTACGCACATTTACTCTACTTTTAGAAGGGGGACGTTTAAGTGGGGGATGCTGAACAATCAATCGTTCCCACAGAACTACGTTATCGCACTGAAGAGCTTTATGAGCCACTGAAGTAGCATAAGTAGTTAGGAGTTGTTTGACCTCGCGCAATGCAACCGCCGCGGCCTGATTATCGTGCTGTAAGACTTTGATACTTAACTGACTACAAAAAGCACAATTCTTAGTCACCCACAAACCCCTTGACCGGTCCAAGCATTTGACACATCTGATGCACAGTGTATGCGCAAAAATAGGGATCCCTGAACAGGAGGGTGTTAAGCACAGAGCAAAAACAGGGTCTAGTGTAGCCATGATAGAGACTGGAGAAAAGCTAACCCACCCCCGGGCTTCTCCTGGTTCTCTGTTGACCCGCCGGAACTCCGCCCTGGAAAAAAGAAAATTTCCAGGAATTAATGCTCATAAGGTTACCCCAAAATGTTCTAACACAAGTGTTAATGAACCGCCGGGCAACGAGACGTAATACACCACTATTACCTCTTGTTACCCTGTAGGTTCATATGTAAAGATTTTAGAATATCTTTACTTGTCCAAAAGATTTAAGAATATCCTCTGACATGATATAAAGACGAGCATATCTTTATAAATGACGCAGTCTTCCCAGTGATTTTTTGTTCACCGGAAACCCATATTAAGACGCCGGCCTCCTTATTATATCGCAGTTAAAAGGGTAAGCCTATCTTAATCTTTAGATCTGACTTCACTCGAAGCCTTCATAGATCGCCGTAATTTGAAGGCCTCGATACCCAATTGTATCCCTCAATTGTCTGGCCAACCCCACCGAATTGCAAATCCGTTAATCCCACCTTCCCAAGGTTCAACCGCCGGGTGTGAAATTAAGTTAATGTTAACCCCAATTGTTCCTATCCCCACTTCTTTGCAAAAGATCGCCGGGGTGGAAAGACCAATCAAACAAAACAGCCTAGTTTTTCAATGGCTTTGCAAAAACCGGGAAAAACCATAGTCAACAGGTGTCCGCATGAACACCTAGTTAAACGGGTATAGCCATCCCACCGGGAAACACACAGTAAGCCTGAACACAGGCTCCACTACAGAGATGCAGTTCCTGGAGAGCCCTCAAGCCACCACTCGCCGGGGGAAACTAGCCTATTTTAACCACGCGTGATTAAAACTCGGCAACCAGCCGGATTTTCTCGGTGCAATCGAGAAAACCCGCCGGAAAAGGCAACCCACACAAACCAGACGCAATCTGATATACACAAATAGTCCCTGGATTAAGCCAAAACACAACTAATCCAGGACACACATGACACAGTAGTACATATTTATACAATAAATCAATAACACTTGTACATGTAAAAAAGCTACGAGAGGCTGGCTAGGCCTAAGCAGACGGAAATATCACTTAATCACGTCGTAATATAAACAAAAAGCACTGTATCATATCACAACAGGAACAGCCGCCATCACCACATCGTAGAAAAAATCCCGGAGAGGGATGCACTGACTCGGGACCTAGAAAAAAATTCACTAAGTGAAGAAAAATACGCTAGGAACGTCAGTAAACAAACAAATAAGGCAACTTCATCAGAAAGATAAAAAGAAGCCTGATAACGCATAGTTAAAGCCAACTAAATAACTAGGCTAGCTAGCCGCGAAAAATGTATCACGCGTCCACCACGGGACCACGAGGGTACACCCAAAATAGGTGTACCAAACACACGACCCAAATACACTGAACTGCGGGAAACCCGCCCCTGACACTCCTGCTACGCATATCCTAACCTTACTCGATACATCCCAGAGTAAACAAATGAGAAAAAACTCACGAGGGACGTAGCAAATGCGGAATCAGCGGAGCGTGGGGAGACACGTCAGCGCAGGTTGAGCGCAGAGCAGAGAAGAAGGAAGTATGACGCCTGAAGTCAGCGTCTGGTCAAATATCCACACAAGTACATCCACGAGTATATGGAAAGCTTATGAATAGTTATTCTTATTTTCTTTTTATTTATTATTTGTTACGAAGCTATTATCCTTGGCAAAGCAGCTAACATCTTGCGAAGACATATGCTGGACCACAAGTCCACATTTGATGGAACCTTCCATGAGGGGTGCATCGAGCAGGCCATTCCACTCACTCTTCTTCAGTTTGTGGCCATGCTTGAACACGGAGCGGACATCAAATCTCAACTGAGGTTTGGCGCATCAAAGACAGATCTAGCAATTGCTCAGCTGCTTCAGTACAACTGCTACGCAAAGTACAAAGAAGGAGCAGCAACTCACAGACACTCCAAAGACAGAGAGACCCCATTCCCTGTTTACATGGCGATGTCCGTCTACACAAAGACCAGAAAGAGAAAGTTGGTGGAAATGCTTAACGAGCATGGCATCAGCATTTCATACGACAGGGTGCTACAGATATCTGCACAGCTGGGAGATGCAACAGTCAGCAAGTACGTGGAGGATGGGGTGGTCTGTCCACCAGTTCTGCGAAAAGGGCTGTTCACCACATCAGCCATGGACAACATAGACCACAATCCCACTGCAACGACAGCGACCACTTCTTTCCATGGAACCAGCGTCTCTGTTTTCCAGCACCCAACCAAAGAACAAGTGAAGAGCGTGGACAGCTGAAGTTCGGAGAGGAGAAAGTGAAGACAGTTCCAGAACTTCCAGACTCCTTCACCAATGTCCGGCCCGCCTTCTTCACCAAGAAGAAACCCTCTCCTGCTGATGCTGCGGTCGATGCAAATGCTACTGCTTTGGTCTGACCTGCACGGCACTGTGCAGCTGCAGATGCGAGGTTTAGAAGCGTTGTAGTATACTCATCCAGGCAGCAAGACAATAAGTGACAAACAAGTATAGGCCTACTGCCTACATGTACATCCAATAATATATCGGACTGATGGTGCCTACGATATGGGCACTTTTTACCCTAATTATGATTCCGGGACTGATATTATGGTACAAGGAAGCTAGTGAGTAAGTCCATGGTTCCAAATTCGGATTCTACATAGTGAAAAATGTATGATTTGACACCAAGATCATTCAAATAGGACAAGTCTTTGCGATTTTATTGCGAAATGCAATGTTTCTGTATATTCAATGGCGGCCATCTTGAAAAATGGCCGCCATCTTGAATTTTTAGGTGGCTAACGGGTTTTATCAAAAGAGCAATCCCCAAGGAGTATGTGTGCCAATTTTGGTGCTTGTTTCCAGAAATGAACGATTATTCCAGTTATCTGCCCAACTATACCCTCAAACAGCCTCATCACCGACGTTTCTCTAATAATAATAATAATAATAATATTTATTCAGTTAGCAATTTACAGAGTTGGTACCACATAGTTTGTTACAAATATGACATGTACCAGCCTTGCATAATTCCAACTAAGGATAGCCCAATAAGGCCGTTAGGCGTATTTCCATTGGGGTCCTTGTGGGATTAGGTTAGCTGGGGAAAATGGGGAGGATAAAGAAATAGATACTTTAGAGAAAGTATTTCTAGGGGGTTATTTTAAGATACCTTACATCCTATAGTAAATATCAGTAATCCGTAATCAGTAATCATTTCAGTTTGGTTTGTCTATCTCTTATGTCGCATTTAGTAGTAGACATAAGCTTGGTGCTCCCTTCTCGCAGCTGTCCGGTTCAGGTGTTCCTTCAGGCTACGTCTGAAGGAATACAGTGTTCTCTTTTCACGGACTGACTGGGGTAGGTCGTTCCAGTCTTTGATGGCGGTGAAGAAGAATGTTTGCTTACCCTGTCCTTGGATTCTCGGGACCTTAAAATTAAACATCATGTTTCTTGTATTATGTCCACTCCTCTCATTTGCTTTAACAAAATCATTCTTTAGGTACTCTGGAGCTCTGTCATAGAAAATTTTGAAGGCATTAGTGAGCCTGATTTGTTTGGCCCTGTCAGCGACATTGAGCATACCTAGTGACTGAAGTTGTTCCTGGCCAACATGTGATCTGGGTCCTAGGTTCAGCATGAACCTAACCATTTTATTTTGAGTGACCTGAAGTTTGTGCTGTGCTGATTTAGATGATGCAGAGTACCAGGATGACACAGAATAGTCAAAATGACATTGAACAAGCGCTTGGCAGAGGGTCTTTTTGGTCGCCGCGGGCAAGCATCCCACCTGTCTATACAGGTATTTTATACGTGCTCTACACTTACTCAGGATAGATTCCAAAATTGTTTCACCTGACAAACTCGCGTCCAGTTTTAGTCCGAGATATTTAACTTGTGACACTGTTGTTATAGGAATATCATTACAGTTGACCGAGAAGCCCACAATGTCTTTCAGTTTGCGTTTTGTTCCACATAAGATGGCTTCCGTCTTGCCCAGGTGAAGAGATAGTCTATTGTCCACTAGCCATTCACTACATGATTCTAGTTCTTTGGAAAGTGAAGCGGCAATACTTATTGGGTCTTTTCCTGAAACCAGGAGCACGCTGTCATCTGCATAAAGTAATAATTTACATGAGACGCTCAGTTCCATGTCGTTCACATAACAGAGAAAGAGTAAGGGACCAAGGATGCTTCCCTGCGGGACCCCACAGTTAATTGGCATAGGATCAGATATATTATCGTCAATTTTGACTCTTTGGGTTCTACCACTAAGATAAGATTTAAACCAGTTCACAGATCCTATGCCCATTGCTTGTAGTTTATTACATAGGATATCATGGTCTACTGTGTCAAACGCTTTTTGTAGATCAAGAAGAACCATACCGGTGTAGTTACCTTTAGACATTTCTTTACGAATGTGATCCGTTAAGTGGATGAGACAGGAGTCTGTCGAGTACATGCATCTGAAACCTGATTGAAACTTATAGAATAGATCATTTTGTTTGAGGTAGTGTTCAATTTGGGTGTATACCGCTCTTTCAAGGATTTTAGATACAATACATAATATGCTAACTGGTCTGTAGTTACCAACTTCTAGTTTATTTCCTTTCTTGAATAGAGGGGTTACAATAGCTTCCTTCAGTTCAGCAGGTACAGTGTTGATGTTAATTGACAAGTTGATGATGTGGGTTAGGGGGCCTGCTATACCAATGGCTCCATCTCGTAGAAATTTGGCAGGAATTTTGTCTGGTCCTGTGCTTTTATGTACATTTAGGTTAGACAGCTCGTCAAAAGTGTATTTTGGTGTAACATTTTGCAATCCAAATGTGTTTGGGTGTATGTCTTTATCTCTGTAGACATTTCGAAAGGTGGCCGTTGTTGTAGTGTATTTATTGAGAGGTTGAGGTAGGTTCTGTGCAAGTGTGTTTGCTATGGAGGTGAAGAAGGAGTTGAAGTAGGTTGAAATTTGTCGTTTATCGTGGCAAATCTGATCATTAATGGTGAGAGCAATATTAGTGTTAGACGAATCCCTTGTCTTGTTGCTGTAGCCTGTTGTTTTTAGGTGCCTCCATAGTTTCTTTGGGTTATTCTGATATTCCTCTGCCTTATTGTGAACAAAATTAGTTTTCGCTGATTTTATTTTCCTACTTAGTTTATTCCTGGCCCTGTTGAACTCATGTTTCAGACCTTGATCCTGTCTATGTTTCGCTAGCCTTTTTAACAGATTGTCTCTGTGTTCCAGATGGTGTAGTATGTCATTGTTGATCCATGGGTCTGACCTTGCTTTAATTCGTATGTCTTTCAGAGGAGCTATTTCGTCTAGAATGTTTGTGATGATGGTTCTGAAGCCAACCCATGCGTCATTAACGTTTGTACTTCCAAACACTGGAGACCAGTCTGTATTCCATAAAATGTCCAGAAATGTTTCTTTATTGTAGTTTCTGAGTGACCTTGTTTTGATAATCTTGTGATTCTCTAGGGTAATTTTTGTGGTTTTTCGTGTGCAATATGTGACAAAGTGATCACTTATCCCAGTCTGTATAACCCCTGATTGGGATATTTTTTCCTCTCTGTTACAGTTTATGTGGTCTATTATTGTGGCAGTGTTCTCAGAGATACGTGTGGGGGTTGTGATGAGTTGTTTGTGATTGTGCATTGTCAGTATATGTCTATATTCTCGTACAAGCCTATCATTTCGTTGTTTGTAACACAGGTTAAAATCCCCTAGTATGATGGATTAATTCCGAGGGTCTAGCGATGACAACGTTCGTTCAAATTTGGTCAAGAATTGTGTGTCGTCTGGTGGCCTATAGCATACCCCAATTGTGATGGGTCTTGTCCTCGGCAGGTGTAGATCGATCCACAGAGCTTCGTGATTTTCTACATGGAGGTCGGTCCTGGTTGTGTGTGCGAGGTTGTTTTTTACATACAGACATACTCCTCCCCCATGCCTATTGCGATCATTCCTAACCATATTGAAACCTTGAATGTTTATTTCACCATCGTTTATACTTGAATCCAGCCAGGTTTCTGTGATTGCAATTATTGAAGCTTTGGCCTTATTAGCTAACAAGTTTAATTCTGATAATTTATGGTACATTGATCTGGCGTTAATGTGGATAAGATGGAGCCCTTTGTTGGTGAACACTCTGTATTCATC
This sequence comes from Paralithodes platypus, assembly GCA_032716605.1. Lineage (NCBI taxonomy): Eukaryota > Metazoa > Arthropoda > Malacostraca > Decapoda > Lithodidae > Paralithodes > Paralithodes platypus. The sequence goes on along the minus strand of CM064480.1, from coordinate 25,284,044 downwards.
TTTGATTTTGAATGTGTCCTGGCTGGATTCTGAGTTGTTAATACTAATTGGTTCATTTACATTAATATTCGGTAATGAATGCAAGGCACATATGTTGCATAGGAATTCCCGTTCTTCACTGTTGGTCTTCTTAGAGATGCACTTCATGTGAGCTACAGTTTTACACTTAACACAGTTTATGATCCTTTGTTTTCTTGTTATGAGTGATTCACATATTTCACAAATGATTTTAGGACCCTTAACCCGGGAGCTGCGGGGAGACTCTTAAGAGTTCCCCCGGCGCACTGCGGGGAGACTCTTAAGAGTCAGAGAAAACAAAAATCAACTTTTGACATCGAAAAAAAAAAAAATTTTAATATTTTTTTTTTTTTATTTTTTTTTTTTTTTTTGGCCCCTGGGCCATGCAAAATCTCAGTCCTCTACCTCCCCTCCTTCCCCACTTTCCTCCTCTCCTTCAGTTATCACCTATTTTCCCTGTTATTCCCTTATTCTGAGGTATATTTTCGTGCTAACATTAGAAATCCGATTGGAGGGTGTGGTCATCACTGATAGCAAGCGAGTGCAAGAGAGAGAGAGAGAGTATCGATCGACTGTGTCTCAGTGGCCTTGGGGGAAATTGGCGGGAAAGCAGATTGCCTCACCCATACATTATACAACTCGCGGGCTATATCTCCGATTTTGACCATCCAAACGCTGTTTTCACTCGTTTTATTGTTGTTTCAGGTTAATACCTTTATAACCAACCCATAATAGGCGCATATGGATAAGTATTAATGCTATTAATGGCACAATGAATATTTTAGTGACGGAAACACCTCAAATACGTCAGCACAGGGGGACGTTTCCAATTACCCCCATGCGCACTTCAGAGGTTAATAGCTATTTCCCTACATTTATCGCATTCCACTTCTTTTCTGCTAGTAACATAAGTACATCGATCGTGTACTGTTTCATTACAACTACTACATTGTGACGTTGTACTCCTTTTGTTGAATCCAATATCGCACACTATACATATTTTCCTGTTACTGTTCATCGTACGTCTGGCGGTGTGGTGATCAGCTGTGCGCCGTGAGCGGCTGATGGGTGTGTGAGCGCGTGAGATGAGGACAGGTTGTGGCTCCCCCTTGCCCCCCTCCCACCCCTACCTGTATTTGTTGTTTTATGTCCTTGTTCTTGGCCGTTGTTGCTGTTACTTCATTGTCGATGTGTTTGCTAGAGCTTCCTGCTTGTTTGGGTGTTCTGGTTGCATGTTGTGTTACTTGGGTCACCGATATCTGTGGTAGTGATGATACAGTTGAGGGTAATGTTGAGTAGGTAGAGTGTTGGCACTGTGCTGGCGGTTGCCCTGCGGTCTTGGTTGTGAGTTGGAAATGAATGGAGCGTGACGGGAGACTTGGGTGCCTACTGGCCCAGTTTGTTATAACAAATTTTACTGCTAGGGACTGTTGAAATGTCGGTGTCTGCCTTACTTGTTTGGTGGTGAGGTTTCTTCAACGTTGAACTAGGGCCGGGGTTGGTCTCTACATCTCCGCAGCTAATTAGAGTGTAGCACAATAGGTGTTGTAGCGAGGTTGTGCCAGAGTATTTGCCCAGTCGCGGCGCCTTCCCGATATATGAAATAGACCAGGCAGGAATGGTGACAGAAATAGACCAGGCAGGAATGGTGACAGAAATAGACCAGGCAGGAATGGTGACAGAACCGGCAGGAATGGTGACAGAAATAGACCAGGCAGGAATGGTGACAGAAATTTCACTCGTGTGTGATTTCTGTGTGACGAGGTCCCTCAATACTTGTTTAGGGTTGACCTGGTACACTACGGACCCCTCTGCACCTGTATATCAGCATAGCCCCTCTGGATGTTGAGAAGGATAATACATAGAGAGAGGGCTACGCCCGCACCCTTCATCCCTCCCGCCATCTTAGTAAGATCTACGTCCTCTACCTCTCCCCCCACCTCACCACCGCCCAAAAGACAACGCCCATCTACCTCCTTTCCACCTCCCCCCCCAGATCCACGTCCAGTTCAAACGTTTCCAAATCCAATTCTTCATCGCCCACTTCTTCAAATCCTGACATACTTCCACAACCTATCGCTACAAAAATGTCTTCTTCCACACTTCCCAGAATCATAAAACAAAACTTACTCCCCGACCGCCATTAAAAACATCCATCCCTTGCTTCCCAACCACACCAAACCTCTCTTCAAAACCTAAATCATCAACCTCAAAAAGCAAACATACTCCTCCTACTCTTCCAACTCGTCTTGCCCCACCTAACCTCTTACCTTTCCCGCCAACTGTATCACCAAAAAAAAATAGCCACCCAACCAAACAAACATCGACAAATCAAAGTCATAACCTCAATAAACAGCTCTCACCTCCACCTCGCACCCCAAACCCTCGACCCCCCCAGTACAAGTGTTCATCTTCGTCAGACTCTAGCCCAGAACCGCCTCTCAGGATGAATATTCGCACTAAATCGGGTCGTCTAGTAAAACTACCAGCTAGATTCACCCCAATCTTGATTCCAGTACATAAAGATCAAGGTAAATTACACAAATCTGCAAAAACAATCCACACAACACACACCGACAACCCTAATACATTAAGAATTGCTTGCATAACTAACACAAATTCAACAAGTTCTACACACCCCCTCTCCACTTCTGAAGAAAAGGTAATCCAGCGTACTTTTACGTCCGCAAGTAGGCATAACTTCCCACATGTCAAAGGTCGAGTCACCACTTGCCTTACAGCCACCAACGCGGCCGCAACAACCTCTGTCAACCACCTTCAGATCCAAGCTGCCGTCATGTCCTCAACACCGTTCATCAAACGGATTAAACGGTCAACCAACCAGAACAAGTTCTTCAGGATACGCCATATTCAGGAAGCCATTACAGCATCGCTTCTAGATGATGTGACAACCTCAATTACTGTCACCATCGACCCCGGGAGAACACCAGACCAGCGTTCAGTAAACTGGTGGGAATTTCTACACTCTCTGCCCCTCACAAGCCACCACGGAAACCTTCTTACCTTCGCCCTTGAGGCACAGGGACATGCCTATTATGAAGGGGAGGGAAGTGAGATACCGAGGAAAAGGAAAACCCAAAGAGAAGTAGAAGAAAGAAACACAGAGAAAGAAGAAAGGAAGGAGAAAGCAAGAGAGAAAAACGCGACTCCACCCAAAAGAGCGACGCCCACCCTGGCTCTCTGGATGATACGCAGATGACACAACCGTAACAATCCCATGCTGCGGCACTGCTTGAACAAAGAGGTTAGAAGTGAAGTTGGATCCTTGGTCTGACTGAATCTCCTGCGGGTAACCATACCGGGAAAAATACACTAGCAAGTTCCGGACCACCGTCTTCGCTGACCCATTTCTCATAGGGTACGCGTCAGGGTACCTTGTTGCTACCTCCATGATGGTCAGGGGATACTTGTAAAAATCTCCCGACTGTGCATCACTGTCCTCCTTCAACTCGACAGCACCGGTACCACATTCAAGAACCTCCGGGTCTTTTAATTGCAATTTACGAATTTCCGAAGGAGCAAGCTTATCTAAGTGTTTGCGAAACAACTCATGCCCCCCTCCTACATTGAATTTAGCCTCCCGTTATAATAATAATAATAATAATAGTTCTTAAAGCTAGCGCATGCTAAGCTAGCTAAGGATAGCTCAATAAGGCCGATTAGGCATATTTCCATTGGGGTCCTGTACTACTACCCCATCCCTTTGCTCATGAGGGATGGTAACGACTCAGTGCTTGTGAAAAATCTTTAATGCGCCGAGCGTGGGCGCGAACCCGGGCCTTCTGGGTGGAAGTCCGAGACGCTAGTCACTACACCAGGCGAGCCACTCTCTGTGTATCGTTGCGGTCTCTTCGTCTTTTTAAGCCCATCCTCTGCCTTCTTAGTAACAGTTAATGGGTCTTCTCCAGAATAAAAAATCAGTCCTAATAATGAGTCCCCGAGAATGTCCGTTACGCGGCTCGCTTGGTGTAGTGACTAGCGTCTCGGACTTCCACCCAGAAGGCCCGGGTTCGCGCCCACGCTCGGCGCATTAAAGATTTTTCACAAGCACTGAGTCGTTACCATCCCTCATGAGCAAAGGGATGGGGTAGTAGTACAGGACCTCAATGGAAATACGCCTAATCGGCCTTATTGAGCTATCCTTAGCTAGCTTAGCATGCGCTAGCTTTAAGAACTATTATGATACTAAACTCTCAACCGCATCAACTTTCAACCCCTTCTCGGTACCTTTCCTCTGCTTGTCTAAAGACTGTTGACCAGAATGTGACTCCCTGGATGCAAGATTTCTGGTGACAACACACGCCATAGGTTGCACCGGACACTTCTCAACCCACTCCTGCTCCTCCCTACTCACGTCGGCCGGCTTCTCGGCAACGACTAAGGGTGGAGCCTCAGAAGTAGGCCCCGCAAAGTCGTTGCCGAGAAGGAGGTCGACGCCCCCAACAGGTAACTTCTCCACAATTCCTACATCCAGGTCACGAGTCACACCATCAACTTCCATATTCATTCTTACAAGCGGGTATGACCTTGTTGCATTAACTCCCTGAACCACAACCACCCACGCCGTATTTACAGGTTTACCAGTGAAATTCCTCAACAATGTTTGCGATGCCCCAGTGTCAAGCAAAATTCTCACCTCATGTCTTCTACCCCCCCACTCCACACAACCGTGTCCCCTGTGGTCACTAAAGGCATCACGGACAGGGAATAAGCCTTCCGGATCCTTCTGCACTGGCAGTGTATTTACCTCGGAAGAATTGCCTCTAACAAACTCCGATGTCCTCTTGAACACTCCAATGCCGTGAGCAAAAGACACGGCTGCCAGAGGAGGTCGACTAGGGCACTCATTTGCCTTATGACCCTCCTGGTGGCACTTAAAACACATAAATTTCGGTTTCGGCTTATACTGTGATGTAAAAGGCCCCTGACTTTTCTCATACGGCGTAGTGTTAGGTTTAGATTCAGTTTTAGTTTCATTGCTCTTTTGTTTAAATGTGTCATTGCTACGGGGAGGGGGAGGATAACGGTCCCTAGCACTTGCATCGTACTTCTGTGAGGACCCGCAACCCCGAATCAACGACAGCCGTCGATCAGCCATTTCTGCTGCTTCGACTAGAGTTCTTGGGTTTTTCTCCTTTAAGTTCAAAGTTAGATCACCGCCCGTGCTCTTAAAGAACTGCTCCAACATCATTAACTGCTTAATTCCATCAAATGTTGTTACCTTCTCAGATCGGAGCCAGTTCCCCATAGCATCGGACTAGTCCCGGGCGTGTTCCAAAAAGGTGCTATCTCTTTCATTGGTTACACCCCGGAACTTCAAACGGTACGTTTCTGGTTGCAGTTCGTAAGCCCTCAGGACAGCCTCCTTGAGATCCTCATACACAATACATGACTCCAAAGGTAACGCATCGTAGGCTTTAAGACCCTTGCCTATTAATCTAGAGGATACAAGTGCTGCCCATTTATTCTCTGGCCACTGGTGTTCCTGGTACTTCTTCTCAAAGCGTGCGAAAAATTCTGTTACACCACTCTCATCAAACACCGGAACCAGTTTCAATAAGTGCGAGGGAGATTGATCATGAACACGGTTACCAGCCCAAAGTCGCTGTCCCGTTGTCTCTACTCGCGACTTCTCTACGTCCATGTCGGCAAAGTACCTAGTCGACTCTAAATCAGCTTGGATTTTTACTAGCTCTATGTGCTGCTGACTGATAGTTTTTCTCTCTTCTATCTTGGCTAATTCTATTTGCTGCTGAAGCTGAACCTCAGATACCCTGATAGCCTTTCTCCCTTCGACCTTAGCTAATTCGAGCTGAAACAATAATTCTGGAGTTAACCCTTGAGGAGGTGAAGGTGCTACAATGTTTGAAATTACCGGTGGTCCCCCCAGGGGCAACCCACCCTGCCAGCCACCACCCAACTGTGGAAGCGTACTCGGGGTCGGCAAACTACTGGGATGGCTGGGAGTCGAGTGTAGGGGAAGCATGGCCGAAGGGCTCTGAGCACTCAACCCATCTCGCTCACCAGTCACCCTGCCCAGTACACACGTTATCAAGTTATCCCTGGTCATGCTGCTAGTACCCGCATGACCGATAGCTGTGGCCATGCATTGAAGACCGTACCGATCCATACCCTCCAACCGCTCGGCAGTAACAGGCCATTGCAAAAATATCCTAGCATCCTCCTCACAGTTCACCTGATTAACCCTTTCATCATGCTGCTGTTCCTCAGTTACGACATTACGTATGGTGTCTCCATTCTCCTCTGATCCGGTATAAGACATGATGCTCACAAAAATTTTTCACCTCAATATTCAGAAAAGAAGCACCCCAAACTCTTATACCTCAATATACACACAAAAATTCTCGGAAATACTCAAGGGCTATACTATGTTGCAAAACAAAATTATTCTTGCTGATCCCCGCAAAATATTCCCCAAAACAACAACTGTTCCCTGCTAATAAATGTAGGTTCACCAAATCCTAGGTAAGGTCGCCATTTGTTACGACTGAGGTTTAAATATAATAATAATAATAATAATAATAATATTTATTCAGTCAGCAATTTACAGAGTTGGTACCACATAGTTTGTTACAAATATGACATGTACCAGCCTTGCATAATTCCAACTAAGGATAGCCCAATAAGGCCGTTAGGCGTATTTCCATTGGGGTCCTTGTGGGATTAGGTTAGCTGGGGAAAAGGGGAGGATAAAGAAATAGATACTTTAGAGAAAGTATTTCTAGGGGGTTATTTTAAGATACCTTACATCCTATAGTAAATATCAGTAATCCGTAATCAGTAATCCTTTCAGTTTGGTTTGTCTATCTCTTATGTCGTATTTAGTAGTAGACATAAGCTTGGTGCTCCCTTCTCGCAGCTGTCCGGTTCAGGTGTTCCTTCAGGCTACGTCTGAAGGAATACAGTGTTCTCTTTTCACGGACTGACTGGGGTAGGTCGTTCCAGTCTTTGATGGCAGTGAAGAAGAATGTTTGCTTACCCTGTCCTTGGATTCTCGGGACCTTAAAATTAAGCATCATGTTTCTTGTATTATGTCCACTCCTCTCATTTGCTTTAACAAAATCATTCTTTAGATACTCTGGAGCTCTGTCATAGAAAATTTTGAAGGCATTAGTTAGCCTGATTTGTTTGGCCCTGTCAGAGACATTGAGCATACCTAGTGACTGAAGTTGTTCCTGGCCAACATGTGATCTGGGTCCTAGGTTCAGCATGAACCTAACCATTTTATTTTGAGTGACCTGAAGTTTGTGCTGTGCTGATTTAGATGATGCAGAGTACCAGGATGACACAGAATAGTCAAAATGACATTGAACAAGCGCTTGGCAGAGGGTCTTTTTGGTCGCCGCGGGCAAGCATCCCACCTGTCTATACAGGTATTTTATACGTGCTCTACACTTACTCAGGATAGATTCCAAAAATTGTTTCACCTGACAAACTCGCGTCCAGTTTCAGTCCGAGATATTTAACTTGTGACTCTGTTGTTATAGGAATATCATTACAGTTGACCGAGAAGCCCACAATGTCTTTCAGTTTGCGTTTTGTTCCACATAAGATGGCTTCCGTCTTGCCCAGGTGAAGAGATAGTCTATTGTCCACTAGCCATTCACTACATGATGCTAGTTCTTTGGAAAGTGAAGCGGCAATACTTATTAGGTCTTTTCCTGAAACCAGAAGCACGCTGTCGTCTGCATACAGTAATAATTTACATGAGACGCTCAGTTTCATGTCGTTCACATAACAGAGAAAGAGTAAGGGACCAAGGATGCTTCCCTGCGGGACCCCACAGTTAATTGGCATAGGATCAGATATATTATCATCAATTTTGACTCTTTGGGTTCTACCACTAAGATAAGATTTAAACCAGTTCACAGACCCTATGCCCATAGCTTGTAGTTTATTACATAGGATATCATGGTCTACTGTGTCAAACGCTTTTTGTAGATCAAGAAGAACCATACCGGTGTAGTTACCTTTAGAAATTTCTTTACGAATGTGATCCGTTAAGTGGATGAGACAGGAGTCTGTCGAGTACATGCATCTGAAACCTGATTGAAACTTATAGAATAGATAATTTTGTTTGAGGTAGTGTTCAATTTGGGTGTATTCCGCTCTTCCAAGGATTTTAGATACAATACATAATAATGATGCTAACTGGTCTGTAGTTGCCAACTTCTAGTTTATTTCCTTTCTTGAATAGAGGGGTTACAATAGCTTCCTTCAGTTCAGCAGGTACTGTGTTGGTGTTAATTGACAAGTTCATGATGTGGGTTAGGGGGCCTGCTATAACCAATGGCTCCATCTCGTAGAAATTTGGCAGGAATTTTGTCTGGTCCTGTGCTCTTATGTACATTTAGGTTAGACAGCTCGTCAAAAGTGTATTTTGGTGTAACATTTTGCAATCTAAATGTGTTCGGGTGTATGTCTCTATCTCTGTAGAAATTACGAAAGGTGGCCGTTGTTGTCGTGTATTTATTGAGAGGTTGAGGTAGGTTCTGTGCAAGTGTGTTTGCTATGGAAGTGAAGACGGAGTTGAAGTAGGTTGAAATTTGTCGTTTATCGTGGCAAACCTGATCATTAATGGTGAGAGCAATATTAGTGTTAGACGAATCCCTTGTCTTGTTGCTGTAGCCTGTTGTTTTTAGGTGCCTCCATAGTTTCTTTGGGTTATTCTGATATTCCTCTGCCTTATTGTGAAAATAATTATTTTTCGCTGATTTCATTTTCCTACTTAGTTTATTCCTGGCCCTGTTGAACTCATGTTTCAGACCTTGATCCTGTCTATGTTTCGCTAGCCTTTTTAACAGATTGTGTCTGTGTTCCAGATGGTGTAGTATGTCATTGTTGATCCATGGGTCTGACCTTGCTTTAATTCGTATGTCTTTCAGAGGAGCTATTTCGTCTAGGATGTTTGTGATGATGGTTCTGAAGCCAACCCATGCGTCATTAACGTTTGTACTTCCAAACACTGGAGACCAGTCTGTATTCCATAAAATGTCCAGAAATGTTTCCTTATTGTAGTTTCTGAGTGACCTTGTTTTGATAATCTTGTGATTCTCTAGGGTAATTTTTGTGGTTTTCCGTGTGCAATATGTGACGAAGTGATCACTTATCCCAGTCTGTATAACCCCTGATTGGGATATTTTTTCCTCTCTGTTACAGTTTATGTGGTCTAATATTGTGGCAGTGTTCTCAGAGATACGTGTGGGGGTTGTGATGAGTTGTTTGTGATTGTGCATTGTCAGTATATGCCTATATTCTCGTACAAGCCTACCATTTCGTTGTTTGTAACACAGGTTAAAATCCCCTAGTATGATGGATTCATTCCGAGGGTCTAGCGATGACAAAGTTCGTTTAAATTTGGTCAAGAATTGTGTGTCGGCTGGTGGCCTATAGCATACCCCAATTGTGATGGGTCTTGTCCTCGGCAGGTGTAGGTCGATCCACAGAGCTTCGTGATTTTCTACATGGAAGTCGGTCCTAGTTGTGTGTGTGAGGTTGTTTTTTACATACAGACATACTCCTCCCCCATGCCTATTGCGATCATTCCTAACCATGTTGAAACCTTGAATGTTTATTTCACCATCGTTTTTACTTGAATCCAGCCAGGTTTCTGTGATTGCAATTATTGAAGCTTTGACCTTATTAGCTAACAAGTTTATTTTTGACAATTTATGGTACATTGATCTGGCGTTAATGTGGATAAGATGGAGCCCTTTGTTGGTGAACACTCTGTATTCATCTTTGATTTTGAATGTGTCCTGGCTGGATTCTGAGTTGTTAATACTTGGATCATTTACATTAATATTCGGTAATGAATGCAAGGCACACTTATTGCAAAGGAATTCCCGTTCTTCACTGTTGGTCTTCTTAGAGATGCACTTCATGTGAGCTACATGTTTACACTTTACACAGTTTTGGATCTTCTGACGTCGTGTTATGAGTGATTCACAAATAAAACAAATGGTTTCGCGATGTTGTACAGCTGAGTTCCTACATTTAACACATTCAACTTTGTTTCTACTGTTAACGTAAGTACATCGGTTATGAACAATTTCATTACAACTGTTGCATTGTAAAAGAGAACTCCTATTGTTGAAACCAATATTACAGACTATACATAGTTTTTTCTTACTGTTTATCATACGACAGGAGGTGTGGTTTGGTCCGCGTCGATCAGCTGTTTGTGCGGGAGAGAGTAGGGGATACTCGCGGTTGGGCTGTGGTTGTTTGCTGTTGTTGTTGTTGTTGTTTTCATTGTCCGTTGATGCTGCTTCCCTGTTGATGTATTTGCGAGTGCTACCTGTTTTTATTGTTGTTCTTGTTGCATGTTGTGCTACTTGGGTCGCCGATATCTGTGGTATTAATGGTAATGCTGTGGGTAATTCTCAAATTCTCTGGCACAACCTCGCTACAACACCTATTGTGCTACACTCTAATTAGCTGCGGAGATGTAGAGACCAACCCCGGCCCTTGTTCAACGTTGAAGAAACCTCACCACCAAACAAGTAAGGCAGACACCGACATTTCAAAAGTCCCTAGCAGTAAAATTAGTTATAACAAACTGGGCCAGCAGGTACCCCAGCCTCCGGCCGTCACGCTCCAATTCAACCCACAACACAATCCAACACTATCGGTGGCTCAACATGTAACTGGAGCAGCTAGGAAGAAAGGCATCAGTCGCAACAACATCAACAATGGAGCAGCATTAGCAGCCAGGAATAAGGACAACATCATCAAACAGCAAATACAGGTGGGGCAGGGAGGGGTCACAGGGGGAGACATAGCCACAGACAGTCCCCACTCTAGCAGCACAGCTGATCATCACACCGCCAGACGTACGACGAACAATACAAAGAATCTATGTACAGTGTGCGATATTAGATTCAACAAAAGGAGTCCAACATCACAATGTAGTCACACGATCGATGTTCTTATGTTAACAGCAGAAAAGAAATGGAATGCGATAAATGCAGGGAAGTGGCTCGCTTGGTGTAGTAACTAGCGTCTCGGACTTCCACCCAGAAGGCCCGGGTTCGCGCCCACGCTCGGCGCATTAAAGATTTTTCACAAGCACTGAGTCGTTACCATCCCTCATGAGCAAAGGGATGGGATAGTAGTACAGGACCCCAATGGAAATACGCCTAATCGGCCTTATTGAGCTATCCTTAGCTAGCTTAGCATGCGCTAGCTTTAAGAACTATTATTATTATTATTATTATAACTAGCAATTACCCACTCCACCAACTCTACATTACCCACAGCATTACCATTAATACCACAGATATCGGCGACCCAAGTAGCACAACATGCAACAAGAACAACAATAAAAACAGGTAGCACTCGCAAATACATCTACAGGGAAGCAGCATCAACGGACAATGAAAACAACAACAACAACAACAGCAAACAACCACAGCCCGACCGCGAGTATCCCCTACTCTCTCCCGCACAAACAGCTGATCGACGCGGACCAAACCACACCTCCAGTCGTATGATAAACAGTAAGAAAAAACTATGTATAGTCTGTAATATTGGTTTCAACAATAGGAGTTCACTTTTACAATGCAACAGTTGTAATGAAATTGTTCATAACCGATGTACTTACGTTAACAGTAGAAACAAAGTTGAATGTGTTAAATGTAGGAACTCAGCTGTACAACATCGCGAATCTATTTGTTTTATTTGTGAATCACTCATAACACGACGTCAGAAGATCCAAAACTGTGTAAAGTGTAAACAGGTAGCTCACATGAAGTGCATCTCTAAGAATTGGCTGGATTCAAGTATAAACGATGGTGAAATAAACATTCAAGGTTTCAACATGGTTAGGAATGATCGCAATAGGCATGGGGGAGGAGTATGTCTGTATGTAAAAAACAACCTCACACACACAACTAGGACCGACTTCCATGTAGAAAATCACGAAGCTCTGTGGATCGACCTACACCTGCCGAGGACAAGACCCATCACAATTGGGGTATGCTATAGGCCACCAGCCGACACACAATTCTTGACCAAATTTAAACGAACTTTGTCATCGCTAGACCCTCGGAATGAATCCATCATACTAGGGGATTTTAACCTGTGTTACAAACAACGAAATGGTAGGCTTGTACGAGAATATAGGCATATACTGACAATGCACATTCACAAACAACTCATCACAACCCCCACACGTATCTCTGAGAACACTGCCACAATATTAGACCACATAAACTGTAACAGAGAGGAAAAAATATCCCAATCAGGGGTTATACAGACTGGGATAAGTGATCACTTCGTCACATATTGCACACGGAAAACCACAAAAATTACCCTAGAGAATCACAAGATTATCAAAACAAGGTCACTCAGAAACTACAATAAGGAAACATTTCTGGACATTTTATGGAATACAGACTGGTCTCCAGTGTTTGGAAGTACAAACGTTAATGACGCATGGGTTGGCTTCAGAACCATCATCACAAACATCCTAGACGAAATAGCTCCTCTGAAAGACATACGAATTAAAGCAAGGTCAGACCCATGGATCAACAATGACATACTACACCATCTGGAAGTTAAAAAGGCTAGCGAAACATAGACAGGATCAAGGTCTGAAACATGAGTTCAACAGGGCCAGGAATAAACTAAGTAGGAAAATGAAATCAGCGAAAAATAATTATTTTCACAATAAGGCAGAGGAATATCAGAATAACCCAAAGAAACTATAGAGGCACCTAAAAACAACAGGCTACAGCAACAAGACAAGGGATTCGTCTAACACTAATATTGCTCTCACCATTAATGATCAGGTTTGCCACGATAAACGACAAATTTCAACCTACTTCAACTCCTTCTTCACTTCCATAGCAAACACACTTGCACAGAACCTACCTCAACCTCTCAATAAATACACGACAACAACGGCCACCTTTCGTAATTTCTAGAGAGATAAAGACATACACCCGAACACATTTAGATTGCAAAATGTTACACCAAAATACACTTTTGACGAGCTGTCTAACCTAAATGTACATAAGAGCACAGGACCAGACAAAATTCCTGCCAAATTTCTACGAGATGGAGCCATTGGTATAGCAGGCCCCCTAACCCACATCATCAACTTGTCAATTAACACCAACACAGTACCTGCTGAACTGAAGGAAGCTATTGTAACCCCTCTATTCAAGAAAGGAAATAAACTAGAAGTTGGCAACTACAGACCAGTTTGCATATTATGTATTGTATCTAAAATCCTTGAAAGAGCGGTATACACCCAAATTGAACACTACCTCAAACAAAATGATCTATTCTATAAGTTTCAATCAGGTTTCAGATGCATGTACTCGACAGACTCCTGTCTCATCCACTTAACGGATCACATTCGTAAAGAAATGTCTAAAGGTAACTACACCGGTATGGTTCTTCTTGATCTACAAAAAGCGTTTGACACAGTAGACCATGATATCCTATGTAATAAACTACAAGCTATGGGCATAGGGTCTGTGAACTGGTTTAAATCTTATCTTAGTGGTAGAACCCAAAGAGTCAAAATTAGTGATAATATATCTGATCCTATGCCAATTAACTGTGGGGTCCCGCAGGGAAGCATCCTTGGTCCCTTACTCTTTCTCTGTTATGTGAACGACATGGAACTGAGCGTCTCATGTAAATTATTACTGTATGCAGACGACAGCGTGCTTCTGGTTTCAGGAAAAGACCCAATAAGTATTGCCGCTTCACTTTCCAAAGAACTAGCATCATGTAGTGAATGGCTAGTGGACAATAGACTATCTCTTCACCTGGGCAAGACGGAAGCCATCTTATGTGGAACAAAACGCAAACTGAAAGACATTGTGGGCTTCTCGGTCAACTGTAATGATATTCCTATAACAACAGTGTCACAAGTTAAATATCTCGGACTGAAACTGGACGCGAGTTTGTCAGGTGAAACAATTTTGGAATCTATCCTGAGTAAGTGTAGAGCACGTATAAAATACCTGTATAGACAGGTGGGATGCTTGCCCGCGGCGACCAAAAAGACCCTCTGCCAAGCGCTTGTTCAATGTCATTTTGACTATTCTGTGTCATCCTGGTACTCTGCATCATCTAAATCAGCACAGCACAAACTTCAGGTCACTCAAAATAAAATGGTTAGGTTCATGCTGAACCTAGGATCCAGATCACATGTTGGCCAGGAACAACTTCAGTCACTAGGTATGCTCAATGTTTCTGACAGGGCCAAACAAATCAGGATAACTAATGCCTTCAAAATTTTCTATGACAGAGCTCCAGAGTATCTAAAGAATGATTTTGTTAAAGCAAATGAGAGGAGTGGACATAATACAAGAAACATGATGTTTAATTTTAAGGTCCCGAGAATCCAAGGACAGGGTAAGCAAACATTCTTCTTCACTGCCATCAAAGACTGGAACGACCTACCCCAGTCAGTCCGTGAAAAGAGAACACTGTATTCCTTCAGACGTAGCCTGAAGGAACACCTGAACCGGACAGCTGCGAGAAGGGAGCACCAAGCTTATGTCTACTACTAAATATGACATAAGAGATAGACAAACCAAACTGAAATTATTACTGATTACGGATTACTGATATTTACTATAGGATGTAAGGTATCTTAAAATAACCCCCTAGAAATACTTTTTCTAAAGTATCTATTTCTTTATCCTCCCCTTTTCCCCAGCTAACCTAATCCCACAAGGACCCCAATGGAAATACGCCTAACGGCCTTATTGGGCTATCCTTAGTTGGAATTATACAAGGCTGGTACAGGTCATATTTGTAACAAACTATGTGGTACCAACTCTGTAAATTGCTGACTGAATAAATATTATTATTATTATTATTATTAATGTAGAGTTGGTGGAGTGGGTAATTGCTAGTTCCCTGCATTTATCGCATTCCATTTCTTGTCTGCTGTTAACATAAGAACATCGATCGTGTGCTGTTTCATCACAAATACTACATTATGATGTTGGACTCCTTTTGTTGAATCTAATATCGCACACTGTACATAGATTCTTTGAATTGTTCGTCGTACATCTGGCGGTGTGATGATCAGCTGTGCTGCTAGGGTGGGGACTGTCTGTGGCTATGTCTCCCCCTGTGACCCCTCCCTGCCCCACCTGTATTTGCTGTTTGATGATGTTGTCCTTATTCCTGGCTGCTAATGCTGCTCCATTGTTGATGTTGTTGCGACTGATGCCTTTCTTCCTAGCTGCTCCAGTTACATGTTGAGCCACCGATAGTGTTGGATTGTGTTGTGGGTTGAATTGGAGCGTGACGGCCGGAGGCTGGGGTACCTGCTGGCCCAGTTTGTTATAACGAATTTTACTGCTAGGGACTGTTGAAATGTCGGTGTCTGCCTTACTTGTTTGGTGGTGAGGTTTCTTCAACGTTGAACAAGGGCCGGGGTTGGTCTCTACATCTCCGCAGCTAATTAGAGTGTAGCACAATAGGTGTTGTAGCGAGGTTGTGCCAGAGTATTTGCCCAGTCGCGGCGCCTTCCCGATATATGAAATAGACCAGGCAGGAATGGTGACAGAAATTTCACTTGTGTGTGATTTCTGTGTGACGAGGTCCCTCAATACTTGTTTAGGGTTGACCTGGTACACTACCGGACCCCTCTGCACCTGTATATCAGCATAGCCCCTCTGGATGTTGAGAAGGATGATACATAGGGCTCTTATTCATTGGACTAGTAATGGCATAAATGCTACCACGGAAAGCGCTAGATCCAACCTCTGATGTATATTCCCAGTGAACAAAGAACACAAATACTCTCCAGAGTTCTATATGCAATAATAGGTTATCAAACTCTCAATAAATGTGCGTCTACTCTAGGCTTAATGTTATGTGAAAACAGCCTATTACTACCTATAACCGAAGGTGCTTAGGTATGGTATGCCAAGTAAGGTAGTAAGGGAAGTTACAGCTTACGTTACTTTAATCAATAAATGTCAGGCACTCCTACATGACAGAAAGTGCACTAAAGTCCTTCAACACCAACAAGGAATCTTCTTTAAATGTTAGATGCTATCAAGATGCTCGAATCGGAAATGGAACCCAAAAAGGCAGGCAGCGGAACAATGCTCGAGCAGGCTATGCTCACAAAAGGCAGGATATATAATGCAGTCGGAGCCAAGAATATCCTAAACGCTACAACAATAATAATAATCGCCACGACAATGCAGTATTCCTATCAACAAAAAGAGCCTAAGTCGTTTGTGTCTCAATACATCAAACTAGGCTGCGAAATGCTTGTGTAATCATAAACGGGTATGCATAATAAGAGTAATTGGTTTAATATACTTAATGTCTATTATGACTGATAAAGTCTAGCTAGAGTCAATGATATGAGATACTGGTGCGCATGGCATGCCGCATAGCCTAGTGCAAATCTCAAGTCTGTGCGTCAAATATTACGTTATAGTGAAAGGTAGCTCTCTTGAGAAACCTTAATACCGAAGCATCAAGCGTTCTCCAGGCGTACCTCAAAGACAAACAACCGAGCCTAGAACAGTGCAGAATGGTATAGGCAAAAAGCCCTCATTCGTGCATGCTCTACTCTCAATGGCACACAGACTAGAATTTACCCAATCAACTCCAGTTCTCAGGTATGTCGTGCAGCTTTTAACTAAAGCCAGCACCCATAGGAAACAATACCTTATAGTATCAGACTCCTAGTCTAGCATTATCTAATCCAGCAGAACACTAATCATTACAGGAAGCGGTACTGAACAATATGAATGCCAACCAATGCTTCGTGATCAACTTATCTTAACAACTAAACATACATGGGTTATATAAGACCTTAACGCACAATACAACTGGCCAGCATGAAGCTGATTATGCAGAGTTAACCAGAGGGGGTATAATATTAATAAAAGGTGGTGAAAGATATGGAAAATGAGAGAGAGAGGCAGAGGAAAAGGTTCTCAGGTGCAGTGAGGAGGACAGGTATCAAAGGGATAAGAGGGATGCGTTCTAGAAACCAGATCTGAGGGAGAGAGTGGTAAGAAAGCTGTATATATACTAGCACTAGCTCGAACCGTGTAGGAAAAGCGGTAACAAGTCCTCTAGACAATCCAAAAGAGGCCCGCCAACCATGACGTTACCAAGCATGGTAAAAAACTCCTCCAACCAATCCCCAAGAGGCCAGCCAGCCGTGACGTCATCGAGCATGGCAAAAAAACACACTCTGTTCTACTCTCTCTCTCTCTCTCTCAAATCCTATCATTACCACTTAATGATAAAACATATACTTTGCAATTAAATATATAAAGCCTTGACATGGGTGAAAACAAAGAGCCTTTCTGGACTGCCCATGACACGAGCTTTCATATAAAATAAAGCATACAATTAATACATCAACTGTAGCCACATCCGCTGCCCTGGCGATCCTAGCGAGTCACCGTAGGACAAGCCATGCGGTTCTAACGGAGTGGTTAACGTCACACACCTCTCTAACTTAAATAAGGAATTAAATCCAAATAAGACGGATTTCGCATTAAATAACTGTCACATTTCCGACCAGTGATAAAATATTCAGAGTCCCTAAACTCCTTATTTTGAAGAAAATCATTCAAAGTGTTTATAAATTAGAATCTATAGAAACAGATTCCCCCTACAAGTGTATCAGTGTTAAAATCAGTTACTACGCCTTCCTAACATAGAAAAAGAATTAAATCCAAATAAGACGGATTTTCGCCTAAACTAACTCTGAAATAATTCCGACCAGTGAAAATATTTTAAAGTCCAAAAAACTTGAATTCAATCTTGCTAAGTATACCAGTGTGCAAGGTTATATATTCATAGAAATACAATATAGTGACTTATCTTAACCTCGTCAAATATTAGTAGCTGACTATACCCAAGTTACGGGTAAAGTGAACTTAAGGTACCTGTATCGGTGATTATAACTGTGTTATCCTTTTTGCTTCTTACCTTATATTTTCCTTGTTATGTCTGTGGACCAGGTTCTAACTGTAATCATGTTGAATAGGTAAATTAATAAGGTATCTGGTTTGAAGCAAAGACACTGCTGGCTTTTCTATAGTTTTTATTATCAGAAATTATAGGTTTGATTCCCGGAGGGAAGAAATGAAAACCTAATATTTAGTAGTGGCCCCGGAATCATTGTCGATATGCCTAATATAGTAAGGCACCCTTTCAAGCCCTTGCGTTAGCTGTTTGAAACACCCGCCGCAGAGAGAGAGAGAGGAATCACATCGTAAGTGTACGCTTATTCTCTTACGGAATCGCCTTTATGATTGGGTACTCACTACGAAAAAACTTCGTAACAATAAAAATAAAATAAAAATATAGATATACTATAAACCAAGCTTCCCCTAAAAAACTTGTGGATGTTTTCCCGTGATGAGTAATCTCCGTGAGGCGCTACTTTTTGTAGCGTCATTCCGCCTTCAATGATATATCAAGACTCACTCAAAACATCCACGAATGGGAAGGGGATGGACGGGAGGGCCCAACATCGTCAATGATTCCGGGGCCACTACTAAATATTAGGTTTTCATTTCTTCCCTCCGGGAATCAAACCTATAATTTATTAGTGGCCCCTCCATCATTGACGAAATGCCTGATATCTCAAGACTGGAGGGGGACATTTGTGACAATATCTAAACCACTAACAAATCCAACATAGGTTGAAAACCACATCCAATATAGCAATCTAATAGACAATTTACGTATACAAAATATTGAAAAAATGGTATAAAGGAGATGCAGGTAGCGTACTTCGAAGAAGGCCTGCATGTACATAACCCCACAGGTCCATGTAACGATTGATCCGAATTGTGTGAACACATTCGAAATCAAAACTAAAGCTTATGAAAAACAATTTATAATAATATGTAATCCTAACTCATGACCCATAGTCCGTGAGTAATAGCATGTGCCTGCGTAACACCAACAATTTGGTTATGAAAAACTATAAAAATAAAAGAACGTGTGCACTTTGAAGACATAAATCACACGTTGTCTCTGAATATCTAACTCGTGACTTTTGCCCAGTCCTAGAGTAGAGTTAAGTAGATGCATATCTCAACATATGCGGTACGTATCTAAAAGATAGGAATAAAAAAGGTTCCTGATGCCTTGCCATTGGCTAAGGAACTTAAGATCACTGCAGATCGTCGGAAGTATATGTCTCTGTCTCTAACATACCATAGACGACACATCATCTCCCTGGACTGTCCATTCAGTCCTAAAAACCAGCAAATAAAATTTTCGCTTTTGCTTGTGCCCGTTGCTTGCCCATTTTCCACCTGTCCGGCGGGGTTGAGGGTCTTGGTGTTCCCGTAGCCCCCCCCCCCCCTTCTAAACTCGTGAATGTAACTTAAATATTCAAGCACCATACCATCAGACCCCTTGCCACTCCGTGACATTGGATCGATTCGGTTAATCGAGAGCGAGAGGGGAGATAAAATCGTGAGAGTACCCGGCTGTCCAGGCCGGGACAATCCCATCAACTTGCCGGAGATAATTATAGCACCGAGCATTTACGACGGTGATTAGCTCAATCTAGCGTCGGAAACCTGATAGCCGTAGGCGAACACTTCTCGTTTGTGGCCGTGAAGGTGGAAAAAAGGCGCCATAAGGCCGATTGTAACGCGTCGTCCGCACCTGAAATAACCCAGTTTCGATGCCCCTTGTTGCCTGTTTAGATACCCGGGTATGACTGGGTAGACATGAGCTGCCGGGGCAGGGGTGAAGTGTAAAAACTGAACCCAACAAATCTGTTACTATATCTGCGGACCAAGGAACAAAAAGGGAAGGAGCCTCAGATTGTTGTCTCGTGATTCTTCAGATTCAAGATTGAATCAGTTGGAAGCGCAATAGTAATCAAGAAAAAGAATGTGAACGATCCCGAATCTTCAGTCCGATCGGATTCCTCTATTCCTATAACAACAAAATACCAGCATGACTGACAAAGAGATATCTAGTCTACAAAGGGTCTTACCCTGGACTGACTAATTCCGAGCTTAGTTAGCCACCAAACGCCGGCTACTAACTTACGTCATCAACTGGGGACCACCCCCCATGACTCGGGCAACACCAGGATTAAGTGACATAATGTGTGCTACTCTGTGGGTGTAGGGTAAGGCCGGGGTGGAAGAGACTGAGTTACGGTCATTCCATCGTTTAAGGCCCAACACCGGGGTAAAGTAAACTTTGAGGTCCAGAACTGACAGATTTCCGTTCGTTTAAGGCCTAACGCCGGGATATAGTGAAACCCGGCGGGCCAACACTGTAGAATTGTAGACGAGCAACGTTTCCGTTAACGCCGAGATATAGATACAAGCAGTGATCTAACCCCGAGGGGACGTCCAACGTAGACATTTTTGAAAAGATCAACCCCGAATTCCTTTAGAGTCATAGACAAAACTGACTGCTTGAGCCTCCAAACCAATGATTGGAACTGCTCCAGCCTTGGAGATGTCCGGGAGATAAGATCGTCTGTAGATAACCTGTTAGCCGAGCGGCTAACCAAAAAATCTTCCGAACCTTCTACCAGCACATCTAGATCTCTTTTGACCCTCTAGTCTAAATGCAAGATGCTGCATGCCGAGTGGACCTAGAAGAACTATCTATGTCCGTGTGGCTGTGGCACCAATAGCTTGAAGGTCTACGAAGGGAAAAAATAGGAACTCGGTTGCCTTGAAGTGAACCTCTGTGGTGTAGAACAAAAGACCCTAAACCCGGGTTCGAATAACTCACACACGTTTCTGAAATCTTGGTATTAAACCTACCATAGGCTGAGGAAAAGATCGCGTCAGAGAAAAACCGTGTTGCAGGTTCAACCCTAGAGCGTTTGGTACTTGGTGGAGCAATTACAGACTTGTTACGAGTCTTCCGCTATAAATAGCGGTAGCCGCTCGTTTACCTCCAAGACTTTTTCTTTCTGGAACGTCACCCTGTCCTATCATAACGGGCGGTGAATCCAGTGAAGGTAAGCTTACTGGAGGCATGGTATCTCTAGTTGTGCTATCCTCATGAGCCAGACGGAGAGGTACCCCATTCATGTATACTCCTTTGGTTTTAATCAAGGAAGAACAAATCCTGTAGGACTAATTTGTTAGGGATGCCTGGAGACATGTTCAGTTTGGAGAGGACTTCTATGGAAGTGGACTTGTACCGATGTTAGCTTGTCATAGCAACAAAAAGGTGGAACCTGTCATGTACTGGGGCATGCTTAAGGCTTCTGTCAGGCCAAAATATGTCTTCCACTAAGTGGCAGATACGTAATCTTGGTCTGAATCTCTTATAGCCTTTACAAAAGTGTTGTGAACGGAGTGAACCCGATGAGATTGGACTAAGCCCAGGTTAAGTGGACCAGTATCCTACTATGGCACGATAAATTTTGTACGAGGTAGTCAGAGTCAACCCTAAATGGACGTGACGTCCATTTATCACTAAAGGTGCATAAGTCAGGTGACACGTCCGAAAAAGTACCTTTGTCAAATAGGGTGTGTATGGCATAACGACATTCCGAAACCATTCTCCTCATACCGGATCATGGACTGGGATAACGTTTTGGTCGATGAGATTTAGAATGTGAACCGGTAGGGGTTACCGAGCGGCTGACCCTAGTCTAAAATGCCAATGGTTAGGCCTACTCTAGACTGATTGTAGTACTCATCCCCGGAATTCCGACCCCGCTGTTCTGCTTGTTGAGCCTGACAGCGTCCCAGTCTGGAAGTTAGACTTAACCGGACAATTTATCTCTACTAGGTGACTCTTACGACTAAATTCTAAGTTTAGTGTAGGGCTTAGTAAGTTTATGTGACTTCTCCTTTACCGGGGAGACAGTCAATGATAAGACCTACTAGGCCAGTCTAATAGGAATCCTGACCTAAAAGATTCGACGGTAAGATTGGGGCATAAGAAAATACCTGTGACTGCTATCGTCTCGTGGAGGCAGTCAGTGGCAGATTCGTCGGGGCTACAACCAGTCTACCGGAAGGTATGAAATCATATTCGCCGGTAAGAAAGGAAAAATTGTAGACTTTGCATCCGCTCTCCGTCTACAACCGGGGAGATAGCCTTAGGTCGTATGAAAATTAGGAAAAAAAAGTTTCCTCCGTCTATTCCTGGGGAGAGAGACCTAGGCCGTGTGAAAAGAGTAAAGGCTTAAGTAGACCTGATTAGCACTTGTACTATTTAGCGAGTGAGCCAGCACTGACAGAAGTTACCTAACCTGACCGTTCGTCCGGTGGGGATAACGGTTTATGCTGTCCTGTATCGCCTCTTGTACTTTTCACCCGAAAACTAGCCTTAAAGCGAAAAACCACGGATTATCATACTCGTCATTGTGACGCTTATCCCGCAAAATGCGGCGTTTGTAGGTCAAATAGGGAGACATCTTGTTTAGCAAAATTCGGCTAATGGTTCAGAAGATATACGTCTGTACTCATGACCAAAATTTTCTCTCATTCTAAATCTGACCCCTTAATTTACGGAGTGCCAAATGCGTCCGGTCGCCGGAAAAAGATTGATAGGTTCGTTGGTATTGCCTCCTGCTTAAAGAAGGTGACTAAAAGTCTGAGAAGCTAGACCAGGACTTGTTACATGACCCCGCCGTCATGAGCTGACGTGAGAGGTAGGGAAAACAACTAGTCCGTCGGTCAACATCCTCCACTCCCGGCGAAGAACAGCATCTATTTCAACCTAAAAATTGGAATTCTGATTGCTTCCATGGGTCCCAAGTGACCGGTTGTCCGCCGGGAAGGGTCTATCAGGGATTATCCAATCCGAGTTATATCTAATGATAGTACTTTTACCCCTAGGATTACCGTAAACCTAGTGTCGGTGGTCTGCTAGGTAGTGGACCCGAACCTTTCCAGCTAGTAAAACCGAACCCGGAGTCCTCCAGGTACTTGTGTTAAAGAATATCACCTTAAGATTCAATAAAATTGGATTCTAAGAACATTCTTTGCTACCTGTCCAACCCTATTACGGTACAAGTCAAACCTTTGCTTGTGACTTATGTTCGTAACCTTAAACTGTACATACTCTATACTTTGTAAAATTTGTATGTAATATCTTGTAGCCGTGACTATCATCGATATCTAAAAATACATAACAATTTTTTTTTGGGCCGTCTCACCGGCTGACTTATCTCAGAAAGTCCGGCGGACAGCCGGCGGAGGGTCTAGGGGTCGATCTCACCGGCATCACCCCCCTCCTTTTCACCCTTAAGTAAGCCTTTACTTTTAGTAGCGCATAGATCAAAACAGACCCACTGACGTGTAAAAAGTCAGTAGAGTGAACCTCGGTTACTAATACGGCCATTAACCTAGGGCTTCATAGGTAAGTCTAAAACAAAACAATCCCTAACATTGGAAGGTTAACATCGTCATCATTAACTGGTTGGGAAGGTAATCATGAAAAACGTTTCCACAAAGATAGTGTCGTAACACGGTACATCTGCTGATTCCTTGTTTTTTACGTTTACGTTGAGGGACCCGCAGAGGGCCGCTCTCGGGTGGCATGATATGCGGGGGTTGTGCTTTTTAGGGCTAATGGTTGGGGACAGGATCAGGATTAGAGATGTAATGATTGGTGATCCTAGTTCTAAATGAATCAAGGGTGGGGCTATTAACTACATGAGATGGGAGGTGATTCCACTCTTCGATACTGCGGGGAAAAAATTATTGTCTAAATATGTCCGTGCTTGCCTGATTATGTGTGGTATTTTAGGTTGTGGCTGCATCTCGTAAATCGTATACTTGTAGGGTGTAAATATATATCTTTGTCTATGTCTACTAAGTTGTTGGTGATTTTATATAACATCTGTTGTCTCTGCATTTGTCTTCTTGTTGCAAGTGGGTCGAGTTTAATGTCTTGTTTGAGCAAAGTGACAGATGTAGTGTGTCTGTAATCACGTCTGATCCATCTTGCAGCTTTGTTTTGTATGGCCTCTAATTTATTTATATTGTTGTGAGTGTGTGGATCCCAGACGGTGTCGCAGTATTCTAAGTGTGGCCGAACAAGTGTTTTAAATGCTAGAATTTTGATGTTTGCGTTACACTTGGTGAGATTCCTGCGCAGGAAGCCCAGGGCCCTATTAGTCTTTGCTCTGACGCTGCTAACGTGAGTGGTCCACCTCATGTCCACTGAGATGTGGACCCCCAAATATTTGTGGGAGGGAACAGTATCCAAAAATGTGCTATGGAGTTTGTAGGAGAATGGGATGATTTTATTTGAACGGGTGAAACGGATATGATGACATTTGTCCGGTCTAAATGTCATCTGCCACTTGGCTTCCCACTCTTCAAGCGCAGTTAAGTCATCCTGTAGTCGAAGGCAATCGTCCCTATTAGTAATTGGTCTATATACTAAGCTATCATCTGCGAAAAGTCTAGTTGTAGAAGTAAGCGATAGTGAGAGGACATTTATGTATGAAAGGAAAAGTAGGGGACCCAGGACAGTGCCTTGTGGGACCCCAGAAGTTACAGAGACAGTGGAAGAATGAGAACCCTCGAGAACAACGCATTGATCCCGATTGGTCAAGAAAGTCTTAATCCAGTGAAGAAGAGGTCCTCGGATGCCATAATAATCTAACTTAGCTAACAGTCTTTGGTGAGGGACTTTGTCGAAGGCTTTGGCAAAGTCTAGTACTATGGCGTCAACTTGTCGAATTTTGAGGTCGTTAAGGGTTTGGGAAATGTCATGTGTGGTCACAAGTAGTTGTGTCTCGCACGACCGTTTGGGCCGGAAGCCGTGCTGTGTGTCAGTCAGTATATTTTGCCTATCTAGATGGTCCATTAAATGTCGGTGGATGAAATGTTCTAAAATTTTGCAAGGAACTGAGGTAATCGAAACAGGTCTATAGTTAACAGGGAGGGTTCTGTCTCCGGATTTGAAAATAGGAGTCACGTTTGCCAATAGCCAGTCATGGGGAAGTTATCCGGTGTCAATGGTCTGTGAGAATATAACCTGCAGGATAGGGGCAAGAATGGCAGCATTCGCCTTGAGTATCCTGCAGGGTATATTGTCTGGTCCAGTCGCTTTGTTGATGTCTACCTCAGATAAAAGTTGTTAAAGTTATTGAAGAGTGCCCCCTTGACTAATAGGGCCATAGGCCTAGTGCGTCCTCATGACTGTTAGTACATACCCCACCTTACTTGGACTAGTTATAGATCCTTAGAACTAAACAACCACGGTATACCATTAACCATTTCTAATGAAAGAAAAATGGAAAAAA
Source organism: Paralithodes platypus (assembly GCA_032716605.1). Classification (NCBI taxonomy): domain Eukaryota; kingdom Metazoa; phylum Arthropoda; class Malacostraca; order Decapoda; family Lithodidae; genus Paralithodes; species Paralithodes platypus. The sequence continues at coordinate 25,258,756 of CM064480.1, read as the reverse complement.
CATAACTGTAGGTGTAGTACAGAGGGTAACAGAACTCCTGCCTTACCCTCGTCTAGGCACGGCCCCCCAACGCGGGGTGCGGCGGCGAGAACTAAGAGTGTAACCTGGAAATAAAGATTTTCAAGAATCAATGCTCATAAGTATAACCCAAGACATTCAACACTCTTACTCGTATCCCGAATACGCTGGAAAAATAGACCTAGCCAACCAGCTACTTTAGGTTTCCTTCGTATCCTGTATGGAGAAAAATCTTGGTTACAGCTGGAAGGTACACATTAGAAATGAGCACACCTGTGTTTCTAAGTGGTCTTCGTAACTATTGCGAAAAGCCTTTATAGGTCTTTTTCGTTGGAGATGATTTTCTCATAGAAGGTAAAATTTAAGTTTTCCTTCGTAATTGAATGGGTAAAAAACCTAAATGGGTTACTTATGTGAGATACAAATTAGAACCTAGGGCACCTACGCTTCTAATTCGTCTTCGTAACCCTCGTGAAAAAAGCCTTAAAGGTCTTTTCTCAGGAGATGGTTCTCTCATAGAAGGTCCATGGTAGACTGAGCATTCCGGCGTGTCTAAAAGTCCTTTGTAATCCTTCGTGAAAAAACCTTGGCTTTTCCTGGGAAAAACCAAGACTACTCATCAACGCCACTCTGTATCCCTGACCTATACTGTCTCATTCTTTTAAGAACGTTAAAAACTAACAATCCCACCGCCTTACCGACGATTGATTGTATTCTTAACCCGGGAGCTGCGGGAAGACTCTTAAGAGTTCCCCCGGCGGACTGCGGGAAGACTCTTAAGAGCAGAGCTTTTGAACGCGTACCAAAACCGCGCGTTTATAGGCAAGCGGCTAAAAATTGGTGTGGGTATAGTACTACATGTCAACTCTCGACACCACCCCGCCACACGCTCGCCCCGCACTCGTACAAGCACCACCGCGCCAGTAACCAAGCACTAGTCATGGAGCCCACACGTCCCTCACGCTCGCTCCCTGATGACACAACCAGCCCTCCTTCTGGTGGTGTCAGCCGCCGTGGAAGGCAGAGAGTGGCTGCTAAAGACCCTAGCTACCAGTACGACACGCCCTACAGCACGGAGGACGAAACACCAGCACCCAAAGCACGGAAAACACGTGCAAGCACGGCAAAGGTACAGAGGTCATTGGGGTTTCGGGACACTGCCACCACGACCCAGGCCAGTGCAACAACCACTACCACCACCACTGCCACCCCTGCCACCAGTACCAGGGACGCAGGAGGCCGCCCTAGGGCTGCAGAACCTGCGGGGGCAGGCAAAATCAAAGGCACGGGCGTAGGGAAGAGAACCCGTACGCCTGCCACAGTGACCCTACCACCACCACCACCAGCCGTCCCTGGCCCGGCTGCCCCTGCCGCCCCTGCTGCCCCTGCCGCCCCTGCTGCCCCTGCCCAAGGAAAAGGGAAGGGGAAGGGGAAGGGGAAAGGGAGAGGGAAAGCGACTGCTGGCACTGCCGGCCCTGCTGGCCCTGCCGGCCCTGCTGCCCCTGCTGCCCCTGCCGCCCCTGCTGCCCCTGCCCAAGGAACAGGGAAAGAGAAAGGGAAAAGGGCGACAGGCACCACCATCATCTTGCCTGCCTCCAGGGCCACAAGACCATGCACCACTGCCGCCCCTGCCGGCCCTTCTGTCCCTGTCCATAAGACTCCCGTACGTGCTACACTGACCCAAAAAACTCTGACACCATCCAAATATGCCGCCCTGCTGTTTGATGGTGATTCGCAGGGCATTGGCAGCCCGGGTTTCGACGACGACGCCCTAGCACGGGACCAAGGATGGGGGGATTTGGGAGTGGACAGTGGCAGTGAGTCCGACGTCGGTGACGAGAATGAGGAAGGGCGTCTGTCAAGTGAAGAGGAGGGTGATGATGATGCTGTGTTGTATTGCGACCATGGAAGCGATATTTCAGACGCAGAAGCAGACGCAGACGACATTCCGATCCCTGGCATGCCTTCGTTCGAGTGGTCTGACGGGGTCAATTTTGTACCTGACGTGCCCCAGTTCAATCCTGGGACGTCAGGTACAACTGACGACTGGCCCTGTGACGAGCACGCAAACGAAAGCGACTTCTTCCTCGCTTTTTTCGATTTTGAGGTAATGACTACATCGTTGCCCAAACAAACGCCTACTACAGGTGGGTGTTTGGCAGATTGGACGTCATTTCTCCAAAAGCGAGAATACGAGGCTGGGTGGATACGACTGTGGAAGAATTCATGACGTTCTTTGCCTTGTTGTTCCTCATGCCTCTTTGCAAGAAGCATGTGTTGCAACACTACTGGAAGCACGACCCTCTCATCGCCACCCCAACTTTCAATAAGTTCATGACTCGTGACAGATTTTTGTTGCTGCTAAGATTTATGCACTTTGCAGACAACGAAAATCCTAACAGGATTGACAGGATATGGAAAGTTCGGGATGTGTTCACCATGTTGTTGGAGAGGTATAGGAAATACTTTTACCCCTTCCTCAATTTGGTGATTGATGAGTCGCTCGTGCTCTTCAAAGGACGTCTTGTTTTCAAGCAGAATATCCCCTTGAAAAGGCATAGGTTCGGAATCAAGCTCTTCGTTTTGTGTGACTGTGAAACTGGAATAGTGCTTGACATGATCGTGTATACAGGCACTGACATTGACATACCGAAAGCCGCTGCCGGTGACCCCATGGGCATGTCAGGTGCCATCGTCAGGAAAATGTTGGCACCTTACCTGGGCAAAGGCCACATCATCTACACTGACAACTGGTATACTTCTCCTGCTCTCTGCCAGTTTCTTGATGACAACCAAACAGGGTCATGTGGGACTGTCAGAAAGACAAGAAAGTTTATGCCTAAGTTCACAGGTAATGTCATTCCTCTGTCAGATGCCTCCTCCAGTGACACACCTTCTGAAGACGACCTGGCCCAGGAACACCGCGAGAGGCATGTCCGAAGAAGGCGACGAAAGGGGCAGAAATACAAGCAGCTAGAAAAGTGTGGGAAAGTGATAGCCCTGAAGTGGAAGGACAAACGAGACGTCCACCTGCTTTCCACCGTCCACACAGGTGCCCAGATGGACTCTGGCAAAATCCACTACAAAACCAGGAAGACCATCTACAAGCCCGACATGGTAGTGGACTATACCAATAACATATGCATGGTGGACAAGTCTGACTGTCAGCTGTCAGGCGTTGAGTGTCTGAGGAAGACTGTGAAGTGGTATCACAAGCTCTTCCTCCACCTAGTTGACATCACGATGCTCAACGCCTACAACTTGTGGTTGGTGAAGAGGGAGATGTCCCCAAACCAGAAGCTGAAATTCCGGGAGTTCGTGTATAACGTGGCATACCAACTCCTGGAGAAGTATGGCACCACCACTCATAGACGTACGGCATGGCGTGGGGATCACGTTCCTGACATAATCCAGCTGGGTGTCGAAAGACACTACCCAACCAACACCGAGCTGATTGGCACTCGTCACAGGCAGGTGCAGTACCACGTCTGCAGCTCCAGTGTGAGAAAACCCCACGTCACCAAAAGAGTCACCTCAATGTGCGCGGAGTGCAAAGTTGCACTCTGCTTGGGTGACTGCTTCAGGGACTACCACACCTTCAAGAACTACTGAGTGTCGCCCCCTTCCCTGCCCTGCCCTGGACTTGCCCCGTGCCCTGCCCTGGACTCGCCCCCTGCCCTGCCCTGGACTCGCCCCCTGCCCTGCCCTGCCCTGGACTCGCGCCCTACCTTACCTGACCTGACCTAATTGATCACGCTACCTCATAATGTAACATATATATTATATAATGTATAAGTTCCAAAGATGTCCCTGTGATATAGGTTTTACATTATATAATTGTATGTTTCATTATTTAGTTTATAAGTTTCAAAGATTTACATGTAATATGCCTTCTTTTTTTAGTATATCAATATATATGTTTGTTATAGCCTAAGTAATGTGTAAATATTTTCTTACCTCAAATGAATTGTACACAAATAAATATGTTTCAATAAATCCTGTCAAACCTACTAAGATAATAAAATAAAACAATAAAAAAAAAAAAAAAAGATCATGTCATTGTATTCTTACAATATGATATATTCTATGAATATTTCATATTGTTTGAATACAATGGCATGATCTTGTACAAAAAAAAATTTATAATTTTTTTTCTAAACAGTATAAAACCTTCCCCATAACCCCCTCCTGGATTCGATCCCACTACCCTACGACACTTTGAGTTTTCCAGTCCGCGACCTTACCAACCATGTCACAGGAACTCATACCAAATATCACTCAAAACTTCGTGTCTACAATCGAAATAACAATATACAAAAAAAAAATGAATTATCCCACCAATTTACGTTTGTAAATTGATGGGATTATCAATTATATCATGCCAAGGTTTATAAAAGTTTGTCTCTGTCAAAAATTAGTAATTATATAACTTTATTCTGTCAAAAATTGCCCAAACACTCAGTAAAATTGCCCCTCTCAGTGTGACTCCACTCATTATCACACGGTCAAGTGGTCACTGGGTGACCCTTGCCGCTCCCTCCAGCCACAGCAGCTCTCTCTGGGAACAAAATTTGTATAAATACAATAATGCATAAAATACTCTTCACAAATACATTTGTATTGTATAATATTGTAAATAATAGTGAATAATAACTGTGTGGGTGTCGAAAATTGCTCAACCATCTTTCTTATGTCTCGCCTACGCCCTTACGCGCGTATATTGGATTATACATAGTCATGACTGTCATACAAATACTTGCAGTAGGTCTCGAATATACATTTAGATTGCATATTACTTGGAAATAAATAAATATAAGTTTCTCTGGTGGCAATCTACCCTTTCGCAAGTGTAAGGAGACACCAGTCTATATTTAGCTCTCTATCAAAAAAGGCAATCTGCCTATGTTTACTGACCACCGTCGTTGCTGGTCTATAATATAGTACTTTATTTACAGTCAATGGCCTACATGTTTCTGTGGTACTTCACATGTGTCTAAAATGCAATGTCTGCTTGCATAAAAATGCAATTCTGAAGTCCATTTATATGTACGACATACGCATGTCTCACTTTCTCTCTCTCTCCATTCCTGACTCATGTTATTGTAGACCTCTTGGTGGCAACGAACACCAGACACCTGCTAGACATAAGGTTCAAAATCCCAAGACATCCATACGCCTGGGGTGCCTCCACAATTATCACACAGCTGCATATGTTTCCTGCTAGATCTCCCTGCCTTCACTCTCTCCACGAAGCCACCTCGTTCCCGTGCTTCACTGTCTCACCCCCTACACTCGGACTCTCACACTTACACACACACAACGCCACATGTTGAGCAGATAACTCACCAGGCATTGCACCCGTATAGCATATTTTGAATATGGGAATATTCATACAGTGCTATTTAATCAGGGAACAATGAGGGTATTTTATTGACGTTTCGGTGGGCTTGTGGTAATGCACTGATACCAGGTACAGCACAAATTCCATCCCAATAATATCTTCCCATTGATACATCGGGATTTGAACCCGGGACCTTTGGATTACCAGGCCAGTGGCAAGACCACTCCACCACACCTCCCCTGCGGTATATATATTGATATATGGCACGTCTACATAGGTACAAGTCTGTATTATAGCATGACAGTGCTCTAAGTACGAGATATACGTAATATTATAGCGCAAACCACACTCTCATCTCATAAATTGCCAACTAGTCAACTTCGTCGTTTTCATATGGACGGTTGTTGACATTCCCACCAAAGGCCTTTCCGACAAAAACCGGAAACCCAGCCGGAGGAAACACGTATAGAAGAGTCATAACAGCTGAGTTGAAAACTTCATGAAGGTTAAAACTACTTGTCAATGATACTCAGTATCCATGCCTATAACACCGTTTATCCCTAGGGATAAAACCGTGTAACTGGTAGATCTCGAAAGACACAGTTCGCGGATCTCCGGTTGAACCACCATGGCGATTAAAACCCAGGTTGAACCCGCCGCGTGAGGATATCTATATAAGCTAAGCTCAACCACCTTTAGTAATGCAAACCAGGTTGAGCCCACCGGGTGCGGATATCCAAACCAGCTAGGCTAGTCGGTGAGGCCGACAAACTTTGCAGCCGTCTAAATGGGCTAAGCTCAACCACCGTGGTAATGCAAACCAGGTTGAGCCCGCCATGTGCGGATATCCAAATCAGCTAGGCTAGTCGGCGAGGCCGACAAACATTGCAGCCGTAAGCCCATTCGCCGGGGAAAGGAAAGGTTTGAACCCAAAAAAGGGGGTGACATGGGGCAAATCCAAAACCCGCCGGGGCGGGTCTCCGGCTCCCAATGAAAGCCCAAAGGGAGCCGGAGGGAAAGCAAGCACCACACAGAACATACCAAAAAACGTCAGGACTCAGTCCGACATTTACACACATGTAAAGTAATAGGGTCTTGGGTTGAAACCAAACCCGCCGGGGCTAGTCTCCGGCACCATAAGCTAAAAGCTAGCAAAAGAGCGCCGGAGGGAAAATACCCAGAACGAACCCCACAAACACATGCAATATATCACCACCTGATAGCGAAAAAATAACGATAAAAACAGCTATCCTTATAAATTAATTTCACAAATCAATAATAAAGCCTAGCAATCGTCATAAAACCCCTACAACGAGGCTAGCCACGAGGCATAGGGTAAGCAACACGAAGAACACGTGAAGCCTAACCCCCACGACGACAGCGCAACAGGCTACCACATGTTGCCTCATGCTACGGGGGCTCCAGAAAGTCTACATCCCGTGGGGCAAAACATGGACTACTCTAGAGCGTCAGCTCGACGCACAAAACAAACAACAACACCATTAGAAGATGGACAAGCAAGGGGGCCCAGCACAAAATACAGCCTCCTAACTAGCTAAAAGGCAAAGCTAAGAGCTGAAAAGGAAAAGTTAACATCGGCGCCCAGGTCCCACGCGGACCGCATGACGTAATATAAATATAGTACCCTAAATTACACACTTTCTGCGACCGTGCCAATGTGGATGACCGCTCTCATTAGTCTCAACCTATTCAACACGTCTCAGATAGATACAAATGAGCAAAGACTCACTAAGAGGCGAGCGAATGAAAAATGGTCTCGCACGTCCACTCGTCTCGGACGCAGAGAGAGGAAGGCGGAATGACGCTACAAAAAGTAGCGCCTCACGGAGATTACTCCGCACGGGAAAACATCCACAAGTTTTTTATGGGAAGCTTGGTTTATAGTATTTCTATATTTTCATTTTATTTTATTTGTTACAAAGTTTTTTCGTAGTGAGTACCCAATCATAAAGGCGATTCCGTAAGAGAATAAGCGTACACTTACGATGTGGTTCCTCTCTCTCTCTCTGCGGCGGGTGTTTCAAACAGCTAACGCAAGGGCTTGAAAGGGTGCCTTACTAAATTAGGCATATCGTCAATGGTGGAGGGGCCACTAATAAATATAGAACTATGAAGCGTGGCTTTGATAATGGTTATAAGGTCTGTGTAGGTACTGTACTGTATATGCGCCCGACTGGGAAGTACCTACTAATTAAAGCAATAAGCTAAAAGCAACTAGATTGAGCTAATATTCCTGTATAATCTGTATTCCTGTAAAGAATAGATGCATTAAGAATAGTGAAATCAAGTAATAACACACACACACTAAATATAGCACAGCATCGAACTGTCACTGTATACGTTACTGTATAATACCTTAGCCTGATAAGAGGGTAGTCCTTCCCTTAAGGCTTCTCTGACTGCTACTGATGCCTGGGCCACTGGTGTGGGCCGGCTTCTACCAGTGTGGTGTGACACTCTACTTAGTTGCTAGCAATCATTTTGGTATTGCTGCAATTCTCTGAGGGGAGCGTGAGAACCCTTGCTTACATTGCAAGAATTGTACCAAGGCCTTTATAGGTGGGGGATAATCTTCTATAGGAGAGCTCATACCCAACTAAAAATGTACAGTTGCCTACTTAAGTAAGTGAATAACTGTTATAATGGTGTGAGTTATATTTATTAGTGGCCCCTCCATCATTGACGAACATGCCTATTACATAAGTCACCCTCTTCAAACACTCCCCGCCATAGTTTGAATCTACCGCGCAGAGCATAACAAATTTGAGGAGCCTTCATCATGAGCGCACGCGACCTCACTCATGACTTCAGTCATTATGAATTGGGTTCTCACTACGAAAAAACTTCGTAAAAAATAAAAAGAAAAAGAAAATAAGAATAACTATTCAATAAGCTTTCCATCATATCGTGGATGTACTTGTGTGGATCTTTGACCAGATGCTGATTCAGGCATCATTCTTCCTTCTCTGCTCTGCGCTCAGCCTGCCCGGACGTGTCTCCCCACGCTCCGCTGGTTCCGCATTTGTTGCGTCCCTAGTGAGTTTTTTCTCATTTGTTTACTCCGGGATGTATCGAGTAAGGTTAGGATATGCGTAGCAGGAGTGTCCTGGGCTAGTTGCCTGCAGTGCAGTGTATTTTGGGTCGTGTGTTTGGGGCATCTATTTCGGGTGTACCCTCGTTGTCCTGTTGTGGACTTGTGAACTTTCTCACAGTTAGCTAGCTTTGTGATGCAGGCGGCTTTCATTACGCGTTATTATTGCTTCCTTTTATCTTTCGGATGAGGTAGCTTATTTTTGCTGACGTTCCCAGCGTATTTTTCTTCACTTACTGAAGTTTTTTCTGGGTCCCGAGTCAGTTCTTCCCTTGGCCGGAAGTGTTTGCTACAGTGGTGTGTTGGCGGTAGTTCCTGTTGTGATATAATTCAGTGCTTTTTGTTTATATTCCGACATGTTACTTTTATCCGTCTGCCTAGGACTAGCCAGCCTCTCGTAGCTTTGCCACATGTACAAGTGTTATTGATTTATTTTATAAATATGTACTACTGTGTCATGTGTGTCCTGGTTTAGTTGTGTATTGGCTAATTCCATGGACTATTTATGTGTCTTGGGTTAGTTGTGTATTGGCTATTTCCACGGACTATTTTGGGCCCGGCGTTAGTTGTGTTTTGGCTATCGCCTCGGTCCTGTGTTGCGTTCAGATGGTATCTGGACGGGGTGGGTTACTTCCGGCGGGTTTTTCTCGGTTACACCGTGAAAAACCCGGCTGGTTGCCGAGTTTTGGCCACGCGTGGTTTTAAAAACAGGCTTGTTTCCCCGGCGAGTGGGTGTCTGTGGCTCTCCAGTACTGCGTCTCTGTGGTGCCTGTTTCAGGCTCCTTATGAATCCTGGCGGGATGGCTGTACCCATCTAACAGTGTTCATACGGACACGTGTTGTTTGTAGTTTTTCCCGGTTTTGCAAAGCCAATAAAAAAACTAAGCTGTTGTTGTTTGTTTTTCCTCCCCGGCGATCTTTTACAAAGAAGCGAGGATAGGAACAATTGGGGTTAACTTTATAAAACGTAAAATCACACCCGGCGGGTGCAACCTGGAAGGGTGGGATGAACGAATTTGCAAAATTCAGTTTAGTTGACCAGACAATTGAGGGATGCATTGTGTATCGCCGCCTTCAACATACGGCGATTTAGGGCACAATTGGGGTTAACGTTTTTTAAACTTATTTTCACACCCGGCGGGTGCTCCTTGGAAGGGTGGGAATAACGAATTTACAATTCAGTTAGTTAACCAGACAATTGAGGGATACGTTTTGTATCGCCGCCTTCAACATACGGCGATCTAAAAGACACTTCGGGAGAAGTCAGATCTCGTATATTTGTCAGGCTTCCCAGTTTTTGATCTGCAAGATAATTCGGGGGCCGGCGTCTTTTTAGTTTTTTTTTTCCAAAATTGAATCTTGAAACAAACACCACCGGAAAGACTAAATCAGTTATAAACGCCATGCTGGTCTTTATATTATGTCAGAGGGTATTCATAAATCTTTTGGACAAGTTAAGATATTCTGAAATCTTTTACTTAGGAAACCCACCGCGTAGCGAGCTGTAGTCGTTGAGTATTGCGTCTCGTTACCCGGCGGGTTATTTAACACTTGTGTGCGAACATGTTGGGTTAACCTTATGAGCATTAATTCCTGGAAATTTTCTTTTTTTCCAGAGCTGGGTCCCGGCGGGTCTATACAGAACCTGGAGTAAGTTTCCCACCAGTCTCTGTCATGGCTACCTTTTTCCCTGTCTTTGCTTTGTGCATTACGCCCACCTGTTCAGGTATCCCTATTTTTGCACACACCCTTTGCATTAAATGTGTTAAATGTCTCGACCGCTCAAGGGGTCTGTGGGTTATGAGGAACTGTACCTTTTGCTCTCAATTAAGCCATTAAGTGCTTCAAGACAATGATAAGACCGCAGCGGTCGCTTTACGGGAGGTCAGGCAGCAGATGACCACTTATACTACTACCGTGGCTCATAAGTCACTTCAATGCGATAACGTACCTCTTTGGGATAAGTTACTAATTGAGCACCCCCCCATTAAACGTCCCTCTAGAGTAACTGCACGAAGGTCGGCAGAGACTGGACAGGGTCTTACGCTTTCTCCAGCCCTAGGCACATCTAAGAGACAGCGAGAACCTACGCCCCCGGTGGCAGCGTCACGGGCGCGGTCCAGGTCCAGGTCCCCTCTTCGGCAGCAGCCGCCTAGTCTCTCGTCTTCGCCGGCGAGTAAGAAGAGCAAGACAGAGGGGTCCACCAGTGGTTATAGCGAGAAATCGTCAAAATCCAAAGGCAGTTCTAGGTCGCACCGGAGCCACAAATCTTCTAGAAGAGACTCACATGATCGAAAGGCCTCCCAGCGTTCACCGGAGTATAGTGCCTCTCATCATACCTCTACCCCCGACAAAGCTAGTATTCAATCGGATGAGGCTAGTGTAGTGTCAGCAACCAAAGATAGTTTGCCAATTAGTATTCTAACCTTAGAATTGGAGAGTTCGGTGGACAGTGATCGTCCTATTGAGAGTGTATCGGAATCCCAAGGGAGTGCAGGCCAAGGCCTAGGTGTATGGCGTTTTTCTCGACCAGGGACTGAAAGCCCACGTCTGGCTCAAGATACACAAACAGTGGCTGATGTCCACCGGGACGCGGCGATCCCATCATCCATTCCCGACTTGTCTTGGCAACGCGACGGGACTCCGGCTTCGGCGGAATCCTCTCACGGGGAGCCAGATGACAAAGACGAGGTATCAATAATCTCGGACATGGAAGTGCAAGAGTCGGGTTCAGTTTTAGAAGACGCACAGGATCGGAATGATTCACCTCTGAGTTCGTCATCAACCTAATATGTCACGGCAGAAGAAATAGATGGTTTACTGGTTAATGCTCTAACTAAATTTTTTGGCTAACAGCCGGAGACTCCTACAGTGGACCTGGGAGCTTCCATGACAGGTTCCAATGTTCGGCCTCTGATGACTTCTATTGCTTTGACTAAGATTCCTCACCCTCCCTCTATATCACCATCTGTGGTCACTAGGCCTGCTTCGGCGGCACTCACCACTTCTAGTGTAAGGGTTATAACGGACGTGAATCCACCCCCGTTAGATAAAGCACCAATAAAGAAGGTAGCAATGCCCCTTTTATACGGTCCAGACGAATCATGGGTACAATTGATCCCCACTAAACCAGAGGTCGCTCAACCCACCTTGTCAGGGGAACTTCCAGTGCCACGAGAGTGGGTAATCCAAGGCAATAAATCTAAAAAGTTACGAGCCTTGGATTCTTTGGGTAATGTACTAGATGTTAATGTTAAGGCCATTCCTAACTATTATCACCAGGACTATTTTGTATATACTGCTACACCTGCCCTGCCCCCTGCCTCAGCTTCAAAACTGTTTTCTGACTGGTCCAAGCATGATGGTTTTAATGACATAAAAACTCTGTCAGCTCTCACTCCAGAACTAGATTTGCAAACTGTCACAGACTCAGCCGCTAATCCAGTGTTGAAGGTGGGGAGTTGGGCCCGGGACCTTGGGTGGAATGGGAGACGGAGGCTCAGAACTTTGCGACCACCTTCACCTCAAAATCTTCCCACCAAATTCCTCACGATAGTCATTCTTGGTTCTCTATGCCAGTGTGTTCTGCCGGCGGAGTCCCTTCGGCTTTGTTTGCTTTCTTAGCTGCCCCTAAAATCAATCTATGTGAACTCAAGGACCCTTTCACTACTCCTACCCCAACTCACCTAGACCGGGAATTTAGGCTACGAGGGAAAGCGTTTAGACTTTTCTCTCAGTACATTGTGACGCACCAGGTGACAAAATCAATGCTCCGATCCACTCAGGCAATCGCAGACGCGGATGCCAGAAGATCGGTTGAACTATCTCGGCGATTGCTCCTTCAGACGTCGATTCAGTCGTTGGGTGACATCCGCACAGCCTTGCTTGAGGCGGTCCGGGCGAGACAAGATCTCAGAATGTCCTTGGTGCGGAAACTTCCTGATCGAATTGCGAATCAGGTGGTCATGTCACCAGTGCTCACTCCCTCTTTAATGTCCCCTGATGTGTGGAGAACTGTGTTTAATATGGCTCAAGCCTTTAAACATAGTCCCGCCCCTTCTAAGAAACCTGCCTTTAACTTTCCCAAACCCAAGCCAGTCGCAAAAGCACAGCCGGGGGGATCTAAGCCCTTTCATCTACCTGCATCCTCCTCCCCCCAAGGTCAGTACAGGTATAGACAGGGTAAGTTTACAGGTCAGAAAGGACGAGGCTATAACAAACCAGGTCAGGGCTCGTCTTCTGCCAACGCTGGCCAGCCGGCTAAGCGTCCACCACCACCACCTCCACCACCATAAAAAAACTAAAGTCTCTCTCACTCCCGGGGCCGGTTTCAAGGTGGGTGGATCCGAGGGTAGTACAGCTGGCGAACCCTTGTCTGCTAACTGGGTCGTTCCGAACGTGTCACCAAGCATGGCCGTTAAACACTTGGGCAAGGATGGTGGCACGCAAAGGCATCACTTGGCAGTGGCTCCGGCGACCTCGTTTACGTCAGCCGACTACGGCGAATCTAGTTTCATTAGAGGTGGAGTCACTGGTCAAGGAAATGATAGCCAAGAATGTCATCATCCCGGTCCCTCAAAATTACCCAGTCTTCACATCCAAGCTATTTTTGGTACCCAAAAGGGACAGTGTTCAGATGAGACCCGTCGTAGACCTGTCGTATCTGAACCTTCACATTCACAACGAGTCATTCAGGATGTTAACTGTACACCAAATCAGGCTAACACTTCCGCCGGGAGGATGGATGTGTTCCTTAGACCTGACAGACGCTTATTGGCACGTCTCGGTAAACAAAAGATTTCAAAGATTTCTGGCCTTACGGATCAGGCATCAAACTTATGTTTTTCAGAGGATGCCATTCGGGTTGAACCTGGCACCTCGCTTATTCACAAAATTAGTCCGGCAAGCCCTGATGCCATTGTTAAAACAAGGGATCAGGATTTTGTGGTACCTAGACGACTGGCTAGTGGTGGCAGAGACGGAGCAAGTATGCATAAATCATCAACATAGCTTTAAAACATGTCAAAACTCTAGGGTTCAAGGTAAATCTGGTAAAGTCAAACCTTGTTCCCTCACGAGTAGTTCAGTGGATAGGGCTGGTTTGGGACACAGCTGCTCTCACTCTGAGTCAGAGTGTGGACAATCGAAACAGATTTCGCAGGAAACTGTTCCTGTTCCTTCACAGTCTGACTACGACCCGGAGAATCTGGGAGTCTCTGGTCGGCTCTCTCAACTAGATTCAACTAACTGTATTGTTGGGCCGGTTGAAAGTAAAGCGTTTAATATTGGAGGGCAACAAATATTTTCCACTATTGCCGGCGGACAAATTATGGCCCATGCCAAAATTAATCTACAACTTACTAGCGGTCTGGGCGAAGAGGGAAATGTTGCACTCAGTAATGTCATGGACCTCTCCTCCGCCGACGGTATGGGTAGACACAGATGCGTCAGGAACGATAGGTTGGGGTTTTCAGTCAAACCAAGGGCACCAGGGTCAAGGGCTTTGGTCCCATTTAGAAATCTCCCACATCAATGTCAAAGAATTACTAGTCCCCTTATATTTCCTTCAGGCTCACGGCTCTACTTTACGGGGCAAGCCGGTGGCCTTCAGAATGGACAATCTGAATGCGGTTCACTGTATTCAGAAACAAGGGTCAACGAGATCTCGGAAGTTGCTAAACGTGTCAGCAGAGATTTTTATTCTAGCCAACAGGCTGGACATTCATCTTCACGCATCTTATCTCCCAGGCATAGCAAACGTCTGGGCAGACACTCTGTCTCGGAGACAGAGCACAACAGTAGAATGGGCGATCAAGCAACCCATTTTCAACCAAATGATTTTTTTTTTTTTTTTTTTTTTTTTTTTTTTCTATGTGATTGAGGGAGGCAAAAGGCATAACTGCCTATAGCGAGTGCCTCCCCCATAGTTGAAAGAGTGACAGGGCCAAAATCAAGGGACGTTCGAGCCAAAATGCCTGGACACACGGAGTTTGAAGCAATTTAAGTCATAGGAAGAGGGAAAGACTGATTCTGGGAGAGAGTTCCAGAGCTCAGCTGTTGAGTAGAAGAAAGTTTGAGAGTAACGTTTCACTCTTGGGTTGGAGAGTTGCACAGAGTAGGGGTGGGATTGAGTTGCAAGACGGGTACCACGTGCCCTACGTAAAGGAGGTGGTATGCACTGGGATAGCTCTGAGGAACACTGATTATTATAGTAGCGATAGAATAGCGAGAGAGATGCAACATTGCGGCGGAGAGAGAGAGATTGCAGAGAGTTGGTGAGTGGACGGGAGTTAATGATACGAAAGGCCTTCCTTTCAACTTTGTCTAGGAGGCAGTGTGAGAGGAACCTCCCCACACATGTGAACAATACTCAATACAAGGTGCACTATGCCCCTGTACAGAGCAAGAAGCTGTACAGGGGAAAAGAACCCCCTAAGGCGGTTGAGCACACCCAGCTTCTGGGAGGCTGCCTTAGCAAGACTGGTAATATGGTCCTTCCAAATGAGAGCAGAAGAAAAAGAGACACCAAGAATATTGAGAGAAGATGAAGGGTTGATTTTTGTATTGTTGAAGAATAAGGGATAGTCCGCTGGGAGATCCTGACGGGTAGATAGATGGAGAAATTGGGTTTTGGAAGCATTAAAGTTAACAAGGTTTTCTCTGCCCCAATTGGAAATAGTATTTAGATCAGAATTTAAGAGTTCTATGGCTTCATTACGTTTTTTCGTTGAGGGATTGCTGGCTGGGGCGGTCTGAAAAACTAATGGAGTAGTGCAAGGTTGAGTCGTCTGCGTATGAATGGATGGGAATTAAGGTACAGTTAAGGAGATCATTTATAAAAATTAGAAAGAGAATAGGAGATAGGACAGAGCCCTGAGGAACACCGGAGTTTATAGAGTGAGGAAGTGAACAATGGCCGTCCACAACCGCGGCTATGGAACGGCCGGAAAGGAAATTAGAGACAAAGGCACAGATGGAGGGATAGAAACCGAAGGAGGGTAGTTTAGAAATTAAAGATTTATGCCAGACTCTATCGAAGGCTTTCGATATGTCTAGTGCAATAGAAAAAGTCTCACCGAAGTCCCGAAAGGAGGATTGCAGAGCTTTACCATCCACAAGTGGATCTGTTCGCTTCCGAGGAGACTCACAAACTCCCACTGTACCTCACCCGCCGGACGATAACGCCGGCAGGGGGGCCAGACGCCCTGGTGACAGACTGGAACAGGTGGAGTTCCATCTATCTGTTTCCGCCGCCAGACGCGTCTCTAATATGCCATGTAGTAAACAAATTACGAGATTATCGGGGCTTAGTCTCGATAATCGCGCCCCTGTGGCCGGCGCAGTTGTGGTACCAGCAATTGAAAACGTGGTGCCCGCACCCGGTGTCGCTCCCGGTCGGGTTTTTCCACTTAGACACGATTGGCAACCTAGCGACCTCGCTGACTTTTGCATTATGGACATTCAGGAGGCCAAGTGGCTAGCACCGTATGGTAGAGACGTGACCAATAAATTCATGAATCAATATACTCAGTCTACAAAACGACAGTATCAATCACATTGGCAAGCCTTTACTTCTTGGATCCTTAGGACAGAACAAACTGTGCCCTCGGTGGCTTTAGTTTTTAATTATTTAAATTATCTGTTCGAGCAGAAACGTTTATCTGTGGTAACGTTAAAAAATCACTTAACAGCGATCAGGATGCCATTTTGGGACCTTACCGGTCTCACCATACCAGTCGCGGAGGAAACAGGTTTTATGAGGGCATGTTTTAAACTCCGTCCACCTCCCCATCAGCTCATGCCTACTTGGTCTCTGGACAAAGCATTGTCATTACTTCATTCCCGTCTGTACCAAAATACTGCAGATTTTACATTACTATTAAAAAAGGCAGTATTCCTTTTGGCTTTGGCCACCGGGAACAGAGTGTCTGAGCTGGCGGCGATGAGCAACACACCTAATTGCCTCAGGTTTGGTAGGCTTAATGAGTGTATTCACATTGCACCTTCCCCAGGGTTCATAGCCAAGAATGAGCACAGTGAACACGTGTTTTCAGAGTTCACGGTGCCGGCGTTGAAAAGGGGAAAGGTGCACCAAAATTTATGTCCAGTGCAGGCTCTAACCAAATATTTGAGAGTAGCTCCTCTAAACCCCCAGGGTGCTTTATGGGTAGCAAGTACGGGTAAGCGCTTGCTGAAACGTAGATTGGCTTCTCTTTTGGTCGAGGTCATTAAAGAGAGTAATCCCGGCGTTGTGGGTAGGGCCCACGATTTACGCAAATGGGCAGCCTCTTTGCGTTTCCTTAAGAATTTTTCTGTGGAAGATATTACGTCCACACATTTGTGGGCCTCTAATCATACGTTTTTGACTCGATACCTGTCAGTAGCTCTGGACAAACCTTCCTTGCCATGTATAGCTTTAAGGCAGAGGGTCTAGGTGGCCCTTAAGTAACTTTTGGTTTAATTTCAAGGAAAAGGGGGGGGGGGTGCAGTCAGTGTAACATAGGACACCCTAGACCCCGCCGGAGTATAAGAGCTGTGATACTAGTTATGGGTATTGTGATATGAAAATTTCTCTGTACTATTCAGTGCAGGAAATTGTGCTAGTACAATGGTAGTACAAACAACAGTGTTGTTATATTAGTTTTAGCTGTGAAAGCAATTTAATTTTAAGCATTGGATATATTTTGCAAGATATATCCACTAGTATTATGGGGTTATATGTGCACATGTAAACTTATAAGTTTTTATTTTTCACCACTTATGTTGAGTGGGGTGCCTTTGTTAACTTACAGATCTGTTCACAGAATCTCAAGAGTTAACCCTTTTTATCAAGCAGGCTTCTTTGAAGCACGCTCCTGCTTGTATCCCCTTTTGTATATATGTGCTGCGCCAATAAATATATATTTTTCGAAGTAAGAATAATATGTGGTTGTTTGATTATCTGCTTTTACTAGAGTTATGATATGATTACGAATGTCCCCCTCCAGTCTTAGATATCAGGCATGTTCGTCAATGATGGAGGGGCCACTAATAAATTATAGGTTTGACTCTTGCAAGGAGATAAAGAAAACCTAATATTTAGTAGTGGCCCCGTAATCATTGACGACTGGGACCCTCCCGACCATCCCCTTCCCATTCGTTGATGTATTGAGGATTTTGGTTTACTTGATATGTCAGTGAAGGAAGAATGACGCCTGAATCAGCGTCTGGTCAAAGATCCACACAAGTACATCCACGATATGATGGAAAGCTTATTGAATAGTTATTCTTATTTTCTTTTTGTTTTTATTTTTTACGAATTTTTTTTGTAGTGAGAACCCAATTCATAATGACTGAAGCCATGAGTGAGGTCGCGTGCGCTCATGATGAAGGCTCCTCAAATTTTGTATGCTCTGCGCGGTAGATTCAAACTACGGCGGATGAGTGTTTGGAGAGGGTGCCTTATGTAATAGGCATGTTCGTCAATGATTACGGGGCCACTACTAAATATTAGGTTTTCTTTATCTCCTTGCAGGAGTCAAACCTATAATATGTTATAATAATATGATGTATCCTAGAGTGTACAGTCGCTCAAAATGCGCTGTTACATACCCGATTCAGTGTTTATACAATCTTTCGAAAAGAGAATATTGATTTGATCCTAAAGAAAGGAAATTCAATTTAAGCCGCATTGAGCATACCTGATCTCCATCTAGATCCGCGATCGTGCAAGAAGATATTTGATTAAGTTGTACCATATAATTATGTTCTCATGTTAACACATTCTTGTTCAATAATATGTACTTAGGGAATAAGTGAAATAAAGCTGAATTACAAACTATATTTTGGTATTATATGTATCCTCTATTGTCTTCATTATATGTATCCTCTATTGTCTTCATTATATGTATCCTCTATTGCCTTCATTATATGTATCCTCTATTGTCTTCATTATATGTATCCTCTATTGTCTTCATTATATGTATCCTCTATTGTCTTCATTATATGTATCCTCTATTGTCTTCATTATATGTATCCTCTATTGTCTTCATTATATGTATCCTCTATTGTCTTCATTATATGTATCCTCTATTGTCTTCATTATATGTATCCTCTATTGTCTTCATTATATGTATCCTCTATTGTCTTCATTATATGTATCCTCTATGTCTTCATTTATGTATCCTCTATTGTCTTCATTATATGTATCCTCTATTGTCTTCATTATATGTATCCTCTATTGTCTTCATTATATGTATCCTCTATTGTCTTCATTATATGTATCCTCTATTGTCTTCATTATATGTATCCTCTATTGTCTTCATTATATGTATCTTCTATTGTCTTCATTATATGTATCCTCTATTGTCTTCATTATATGTACTTGTATGAACTTGGAAATCCCAGTCTCGAAAGAACTCACCTGAACGTATAGTTAAACCTGAATAAAATCAGGGCATTACAACAATGAATAGTTAGTATCTAAAAGACCTTGCAGTCCATTCCGGAGAGATACTCGAAGAGGAAAGCGAGAGATTATCTAGTGCACTACACTCACAACAGTGTGCAAAATACTATCTACACAATTCTTGAACTGTTCTACTGAAGAGAAGAACTGCTTACAACTTTTGAGGGAAGTTTGTTCCAGGTAGAACAGATATTATATATAATAAAGTTTCCACAAATACTAGTCCTGAACCTTTTCAACTCTAACTTCCAGCCATGGTTGCGTGTTGTATTCATATTGAAACTAAACAGAGAGAGAGAGAGTAAATTAGTAATTTACTCAATTATTTTAATGCGATTGTATTATTTATTGTAGCCCTATTGTTTTTAATGCAAAGATATGAATATACATATGGTTATGCAGAAATAAGGTTGAAATGTTAGTAAAATACCGAGAACACGGAAAGACACCCCAGTAATAGAGGAAGAAACAACAGAGAAAGAAGGAGAGAATGAAATTAAGAAACCAAAGAAAAAGAAAAGAAGAAACAAAAGAGAAAACGAAAAGAAACGAAAAACAAAAGGGGAAACCAAATCAAAACACACAACCCCACCTAGACGAACAACGCCAGGACTACCCGCACCCGTAGCGACCCCCAGGGACGCCAGAGTCGCCACGGTGACGACAGGTTGTCCTGCGACCCCAGGGAAGACGATTCACCCCATGGTGAATTTCTCCATGGCACTTCCTCACCTAGAAGAAAGATAGTCTTCAGCCAGAAGTTTTGAAACAAGAACATTTAATTATTTTGTATATATCTATCTGCCATGTTTGTAATACTAGAACCACCCATAATAAAACAACTTATATTAATCTTAAATAATATGTATCATTATGTTAAGAACGTCATACAACAGATCTCCTATGTTTTCCAAATATTGTGATCAACTAACTAAACGTTTTGATAGACTTTGTCACTTATGCAAAAACTCTTTCAGATCACCTAGCTAACACTCTTCTATCTATTTTATACCACACACATATGTACAGTACATGCCTTATTATCACCAAACTTTTCTATTCATAAACAAACCACATTCCCTTCTTTCATACTTTTTATATTCACTACTACCACCTTGCGGCTAATCTCTTGACCCCAGGAGTACCAACATGAACTCGCCAAACTACCAACATTCCGGGATCCACACACACATGTATATTTCCATCTCATATATACAGAAGCTCCAAAATTACCAGTGTTACACATAATAAGATAACAAAATTGCTCATCTACCCCTGATCTCAATATTAAAGATGACAGGCTATTTTCTCTCATGAAATATCGTGATGCGCATAGTAAACCTCATTTTTCTAATAACTCCTTCACCCTGAATTTTCCAACTCAAAGTTCAAGCCCGAACATCCTCAAACCTTGAACAAAAGTTAAATTATCTCCGCAACCTCTTGAACCCACCTGTAACCTGTAAATCCAAAATAAGCCTTGGCTTGAGTACCATCTACATAAAATACCACCTTTGTAATATCTTCAAGTATAGTAGAGTTATTTAGTAAAGTAAAGGAAGTCAATCTTCCCATAGGACAAGAAAGACTTCTTGTCCTAACAGAGAGTGCGACTCCCGCCCTTGCTCCCCTCAAGGGGAGGACGGGTACCTCTCAGTAATTGTGAATATTATGCCAGGGAAATCTGAAGGAAGTTAAGCAATTTTGAGGCTTCTTGATCACTGGCATCCCAAGTTGAGAAACCTCAAGATGAGGCAGTGCTGTGAACTACATGATAGCAAGCTGGGTATTATTTAATTTATTTTTATTTTATGTAGCCTATGTACAGTAGCTTATATATATTGTGACGTTAACCACTCCGTTAGAACCGCATGGCTTGTCCTACAGTGTCTCGCTAGGATCGCCAGGGCAGTGGAGGTGGCTACAGTTGATGTATTTTTATGTGCTTTATTTCATATGAAAGCTCGTGTCATGGGCAGTCCAGAAAGGCTCTTTGTTTTCACCCATGTCAAGGCTTTATATATTTAATTGCAAAGTATATGTTTTATCATTAAGTAGTAATGATAGGATTTGAGAGAGAGAGAGAGAGAGTAGAACAGAGTGTGGGGAGGCGCGCAGTGTTTTGCTATACTCGATGACGTCATGTTTAGCTAGCTTCTTTAGCATTGGCTAGAGGACTTGTTACCGCTTTTCCTACGCGGTTCGAAGTAGTGCTAGTATATATACTGCTCTCTGGCCACTCTCTCCCTCAGATCTGGTTTCTAGAACGCATCCCTCTTATCCCTTTGATATCTGCCCCCATCTGCACCTGAGAACCTTTTCCTCTGCCTATCTCTCTCATTTTCCATATCTTTCACCACCTTTTATTAATATTATACCCCTCTGGTTAACTCTGCATAATCAGCTTCATGCTGGCCAGTTGTATTGTGCGTTAAGGTCTTATATAACCCATGTATGTTAGTTGTTAAGATAAGTTGATCACGAAGCATTGGTTGGCATTCATATTGTTCAGTACCGCTTCCTATAATTATTAGTGTTCTGCTGGATTAGATAATGCTAGACTAGGAGTCTGATACTATAAGGTATTGTTTCCGATGGGTGCTGGCTTTAGTTAAAAGCTGCACGACATACCTGAGAACTGGAGTTGATTGGGTAAATTCTAGTCTGTGTGCCATTGAGAGTAGAGCATGGACAAATGAGGGCTTTTTGCCAATACCATTCTGCACTGTTCTAGGCTCGATTGTTTGTCTTTGAGGTACGCCAGGAGAACGCTTAATACTTCGGTATTAAGGTTTCTCAAGAGAGCTACCCTTCCCTATAACGTAATATTTGACGCACAGACTTGAGATTTGCACTAGGCTATGCGGCATGCCATGCGCACCAGTATCTCGTATCATTGACTCTAGCTAGACTTTATCAGTCATAGTAGACATTAAGTATATTAAACCAATTACTCTTATTATGCATACCCATTTATGATTACACAAGCATTTCGCAGCCTAGTTGGATGTATGGAGACACAAACGACTTAGGCTCTTTTTGTTGATAGGAATACTGCATTGTCGTGGCGATTATTATTATTGTTGTAGCGTTTAGGATATTCTTGGCTCCGACTGCATTATATATCCTGCCTTTTTGTGTGCAGAGCCTGCACGAGCATTGTTCCGCTGCCTGCCTTTTTGGGTTCCATTTCCGATTCGAGCATCTTGATAGCATCTAACATTTAAAGAAGATTCCTTGTTGGTGTTGAAGGACTTTAGTGCACTTTCTTTCATGCAGGAGTGCCTGACATTTATTGATTAAAGTAACGTAAGCTGTAACTTCTCTTACCACCTTACTTTGCATACCATAACCAAGCACTTTCGGTTATAGGTAGTAATAGGCTGTTTTCACATAACATTAAGCCTAGAGTAGACGCACATTTATTGAGAGTTTGATAACCTATTATTGCATATAGAACTTTGGAGAGTATTTTGTGAATATACATCAGAGGTTGGATCTAGCGCTTTCCATTGTAGCATTTATGCCATTACTAGTCCAATGAATAAGAGCCCTGATATATTTAAACCTCAGTCGTAACAAATGGCGACCTTACCTAGGATTTGGTGAACCTACATTTATTAGCAGGGAACATTTGTTGTTTTGGGGTATATTTTGCGGGGATCAGCAAGAATATTTTTTTTTTGCAACATAGTATAGCCCTTGAGTATTTCCGAGAATTTTTGTGTGTATATTGAGGTATAAGAGTTTGGGGTGCTTCTTTTCTGAATATTGAGGTGGGAAATTTTTGTGAGCATCATGTCTTATACCGGATCAGAGGAGAATGGAGACACAGTACGTAATGTCGAAACTGAGGAACAGCAGTATGATGAAATGGTTAATCAGGTGAACTGTGAGGAGGATGCTAGGATATTTTTGCAATGGCCTGTTACTGCCGAGCGGTTGGAGGGTATGGATCGGTACGGTCTTCAATGCCTGGCCGCAGCTATCGGTCATGCGGGTACTAGCAGCATGACCAGGGATAACTTGATAACGTGTGTACTGGGCAGGGTGACTGGTGAGCGAGATGGGTTGAGTGCTCAGAGCCCTTCGGCCATGCTTCCCCTACACTCGACTCCCAGCCATCCCAGTGGTTTGCCGACCCCGGGTACGCTTCCACAGTTGGGTGGTGACTGGCAGGGTGGGTTGCCCCTGGGGGGACCACCGGTAATTTCAAACATTGTAGCACCTTCACCTCCTCAAGGGTTATCTCCAGAATTATTGCTTCAGCTTGAATTAGCTAAGATCGAAGAGAGAAAGGCTATCAGGGCAGGTGAGCAGCAAATAGAGCTAGCAAAAATCCAAGCTGAGTCGACTAGGTACTGTGCCGACAGGGACGTAGAGAAGTCGCGAGTAGAGACAACGGGACAGCGACTTGGGGCTGGTAACCGTGCTCCTGATCAATCTCTCTCGCACTTATTGAAACTGGTTCCGGTGTTTGATGAGAGTGGGGTAACAGAATTTTTCGCACGCTTTGAGAAGAAGTGCCAGGAACACCAGTGGCCAGAGAATAAATGGGCAGCACTTGTATCCTCTAGATTAATAGGCAAGGGTCTTAAAGCCTACGATGCGTTACCTTTGGAGTCATATATTGTGTATGAGGATCTCAAGGAGGCTGTCCTGAGGGCCTACGAACTGCAACCAGAAACGTACCGTTTGAAGTTCCGGGGTGTAACTAAGGGAAGAGATACCACCTTTTTGGAACACGCCCGGGACTTGTCCGATGCTATGGGGAACTGGCTCCGATCTGAGAAGGTAACAACGTTTGATGGAGTTAAGCAGTTGATGATGTTGGAGCAGTTCTTTAAGAGCACGGGTGGTGATCTAACTTTGAACTTAAAGGAGAAAAACCCAAGAACTCTAGTCGAAGCAGCAGAAATGGCTGATCGACGGCTGTCGTTGATTCGGGGTTGCGGGTCCTCACAGAAGTACATTGCAAGTGCTAGGGACCGTTATCCTCCCCCTCCCCGTAGCAATGACACATTTAAACAAAAGAGCAATGAAACTAAAACTGAATCCAAACCTAACACCACGCCGTATGAGAAAAGTCAGGGGCTTTTTACATCACAGTATAAGCCGAAACCGAAATTTATGTGTTTTAAGTGCCACCAGGAGGGTCATAAGGCAAATGAGTGCCCTAGTCGACCTCCTCCGGCAGCCGTGTCTTTTGCTCACGGCATTGGAGTGTTCAAGAGGACATCGGAGTTTGTTAGAGGCAATTATTCCGAGGTAAATACACTGCCAGTGCAGAAGGATCCGGAAGGCTTATTCCCTGTCCGTGATGCCTTTAGTGACCACAGGGGACTCGGTTGTGTGGAGTGGGGGGGTAGAAGACATGAGGTGAGAATTTTGCGTGACACTGGGGCATCGCAAACATTGTTGAGGAATTTCACTGGTAAACCTGTAAATACGGCGCGGGTGGTTGTGGTTCAGGGAGTTAATGCAACAAGGTCATACCTGCTTGTAAGAATGAAGATGGAAGTTGATGGTGTGACTCGTGACCTGGATGTAGGAATTGTGGAGAAGTTACCTGTTGGGGGCGTCGACCTCCTTCTCGGCAACGACTTTGCGGGGCCTACTTCTGAGGCTCCACCCTTAGTCGTTGCCGAGAAGCCGGCCGACGTGAGTAGGGAGGAGCAGGAGTTGGTTGAGAAGTGTCCGGTGCAATCTATGGCGTGTGTTGTCACCAGAGATCTTGCATCCAGGGAGTCACATTCTGGTCAACAGTCTTTAGGCAAGCGGAGGAAAGGTACCGAGAAGGGGTTGAAAGTTGATGCGGTTGAGAATTTAGTATCAACGGACATTCTCGGGGACTCATTATTAGGACCAATTTTCGAGTCTGGAGAAGACCCATTAACTGTTACTAAGAAGGCAGAGGATGGGCTTAAAAAGACGAAGAGACAGCAACGATACAGAGAGAGAGAGCAACGGGAGGCTAAATTCAATGTAGCAGGGGGGCATGAGTTGTTTCGCAAACACTTAGATAAGCTTGCTCCTTCGGACATTCGTAAATTGCAATTAGAAGACCCGGAGGTTCTTGAGTGTGGTACCGGTGCTGTCGAGTTGAAGGAGGACAGTGATGCACAGTCGGGAGATGTAGCAACAAGGTATCCTGACGCGTACCCTATGAGAAATGGGTCAGCGAAGACGGTGGTCCGAAACTTGCTAGTGTATTTTTCCCGGTATGGTTACCCGCAGGGGATTCAGTCAGACCAAGGATCCAACTTCACTTCTAGTCTCTTTGTTCAAGCAGTGCCGCAGCATGGGATTGTTACGGGTTGTGTCATCTGCGTATCATCCGGAGAGCCAGGGTGTGTTAGAGCGATGGCACTCAGCCTTAAAATCTGTGCTTTGTTATTGTTGCTTTGAGGGTGGGAAAGGTTGGGATCTTGGCCTGCGATATGTTTTATTTGCTGCACGGGAGGTACCTGGGGAAAGTTTGGGATTCAGCCATAATGAGCTCGTCTTTGGACACCGTGTCAGAGGGCCTCTCCATATGGTTAAAGAAATATGGGAGGGTGCAGAAAAACCTTGTTCTATGCTCAAGTATGTCCTCGACAGTCGAGAACGGATGTTGCGCAGTCTGGAGTTGGCTGGCCGTAATTCGACTAGCTCTCAGGCCCTCATGAAGGACAGGTACGACCTCAAGGTTAAACTCAGGGAGTTTCGCGTGGGTCAGGAGGTGTTGATTCTACTGCCCCTTGTAGGTCACCCCTTATCCGCGAAGTACACTGGTCCTTATAGGGTGGTGGAGAAGCTATCGGACCTCGATTACTTGGTAGCCACTCCAGACAGACGTAAGCGCAATCAGTTATGTCACATTAATCTCATGAAGGAGTATGTGAGGCACCCCCCTGAGCCTCTCACTGTGCCTGTGATGACGTTTAGCAGTCAAGGTGGAGAAGGAGAATGGGACAGTCAAGCTCAGGTGGAGGATAACTGGAAGGATAAGAAAGTAAAATGGGCGCCTGAGTGTGAGAAGGCGTTTGGGGTAGTAAAACACCTGTTGTGCACTCACCCGATCCTCAGGGCCCCTGACTTTAGCCTACCTTTCCAACTAGCAACGGATGCTAGTGGTGTGGGGGCTGGTGCCGTCCTTGTGAAAAAGGACGATGATGGGCTGGAGCATCCTGTTAGTTTCTGCTCGGAGAAGTTCAATTCGGCCCAGGGGAGCTGCTCTGTTGTCGAGGAGGAGCTGCTGGCGGTTGTGCTTGCGCTGGGGCATTTCGAGGTCTATGTTCCAGCCTATGGTCCGGTCATTGTAGTTTACACAGATCATCACCCTCTCAAGTTCTTGGACCAGTTTCACAATCGGAATATGAGGCTGACCAGGTGGTCGCTAATGTTACGGGAGTATAGCCTGGACATACGCCATATTGCCAGTTGTGACAACGTGGTTGCAGATTGTCTTTCAAGGGTGTATGATCCTGGGTAGATTGACACACGGGTAGCCTCCTGCTTTAGTTTGAATAGTATTTTGCGCTTGGTGCTTGTTGGCTCGCGGTTGTAGCCCAGCGTATTGGGTCGTAAAGCAGGAGTTGAGCGTTTGGTATAGAAGAAAAAACTAGGCTTGCCCCTATAGTGCAGCCGAAATAAACAAATTAAAAACATAAAAATCAAATAAAAACTCTTTCTTTGATAGTTGAATTTTTTCAGTATGTTATAGCAGTAATTCTGAGTTGCACTCCTCTCAGAATGCTGGGCTAGAGAAGCTCGCTCTTGAGGAGCATAACTACATATGATTTAACCTATTGTGTTGGGGAGGGTTATAATTTTGTAAAATGTTTTGTTAAGAACTGTGCCAGATATTTTACTGCCGCTGGGTGATGGGAAGTAGAGTTATAGCATGGGTTCTAACAATCAGATTTTTGTGAGCCTTGGGCCTCTGAGAAAAATCTTGGGGGGTGTGTGACATTAACCACTCCGTTAGAACCGCATGGCTTGTCCTACAG
Organism: Paralithodes platypus; assembly: GCA_032716605.1. Classification (NCBI taxonomy): domain Eukaryota; kingdom Metazoa; phylum Arthropoda; class Malacostraca; order Decapoda; family Lithodidae; genus Paralithodes; species Paralithodes platypus. The sequence continues at coordinate 25,231,847 of CM064480.1, read as the reverse complement.
TGACTCGCTAGGATCGCCAGGGCAGTGGAGGTGGCTACAGTTGATGTATTGTTGTGTGCTTTATTTCATATGAAAGCTCGTGTCATGGGCAGTCCAGAAAGGCTCTTTGTTTTCACCCATGTCAAGGCTATATATATTTAATTGCAAAGTATATGTTTTATCATTAAGTAGTAATGATAGGATTTGAGAGAGAGAGAGAGAGAGTAGAACAGAGTGTGGGGAGGCGCGCAGTGTTTTGCTATACTCGATGACGTCATGTTTAGCTAGCTTCTTTAGCATTGGCTAGAGGACTTGTTACCGCTTTTCCTACGCGGTTCGAAGTAGTGCTAGTATATATACTGCTCTCTGGCCACTCTATCCCTCAGATCTGGTTTCTAGAACGCATCCCTCTTATCCCTTTGATATCTGCCCCCATCTGCACCTGAGAACCTTTTCCTCTGCCTATCTCTCTCATTTTCCATATCTTTCACCACCTTTTATTAATATTATACCCCCTCTGGTTAACTCTGCATAATCAGCTTCATGCTGGCCAGTTGTATTGTGCGTTAAGGTCTTATATAACCCATGTATGTTAGTTGTTAAGATAAGTTGATCACAAAGCATTGGTTGGCATTCATATTGTTCAGTACCGCTTCCTATAATTATTAGTGTTCTGCTGGATTAGATAATGCTAGACTAGGAGTCTGATACTATAAGGTATTGTTTCCTATGGGTGCTGGCTTTAGTTAAAAGCTGCACGACATACCTGAGAACTGGAGTTGATTGGGTAAATTCTAGTCTGTGTGCCATTGAGAGTAGAGCATGCACGAATGAGGGCTTTTTGCCTATACCATTCTGCACTGTTCTAGGCTCGATTGTTTGTCTTTGAGGTACGCCAGAAGAACACTTAATATTTCGGTATTAAGGTTTCTCAAGAGAGCTACCCTTCCCTATAACGTAATATTTGACGCACAGACTTGAGATTTGCACTAGGCTATGCGGCATGCCATGCGCACCAGTATCTCGTATCATTGACTCTAGCTAGACTTTATCAGTCATAGTAGACATTAAGTATATTAAACCAATTACCCCTTTATGATTACACAAGCATTTCGCAGCCTAGTTTGATGTATTGAGACACAAACGACTTAGGCTCTTTTTGTTGATAGGAATACTGCATTGTCGTGGCGATTATTATTATTGTTGTAGCATTTAGGATATTCTTGGCTCCGACTGCATTATATATCCTGCCTTTTTGTGTGCAGAGCCTGCACGAGCATTGTTCCGCTGCCTGCCTTTTTGGGTTCCATTTCCGATTCGAGCATCTTGATAGCATCTAACATTTAAAGAAGATTCCTTGTTGGTGTTGAAGGACTTTAGTGCACTTTCTTTCATGCAGGAGTGCCTGACATTTATTGATTAAAGTAACGTAAGCTGTAACTTCTCTTACCACCTTACTTTGCATACCATAACCAAGCACCTTCGGTTATAGGTAGTAATAGGCTGTTTTCACATAACATTAAGCCTAGAGTAGACGCACATTTACTGAGAGTTTGATAACCTATTAATGCATATAGAACTCTGGAGAGTATTTGTGTTCTTTGTTCACTGGGAATATACATCAGAGGTTGGATCTAGCGCTTTCCGTTGTAGCATTTATACCATTACTAGTCCAATGAATAAGAGCCCTGATATATTTAAACCTCAGTCGTAACAATATTTATGTTACTGTAAGGTATATATGGACCCCAGTATGGTCCCCTCTGTACTGTGAGTCTGAAATAAAGTATTATTATTATTATTATTATTATTATTACCCCTCCATTCAGTTGGATGTACGGCACCCCAAAGTCCTTACACTGTCTGTGAGTTAAAGAAAACCTATTGAGGGATCTTTGTTAACTGTGGCATCCCAACAGTTTAACATAGAGGCCTCTAATAGGCTGTATCGCCAATATTAAAGGTTGAAGTGCACAGGCATCCCTCCACTTCTACTCTTGATATTGTAGTTACGGTAACTGTGTCCTATAAAAGGAACTGTGTTATTACTGGCATCCCAGTGATTAACATAGCCACCTTCTCTAGGTTACGCTTTCCTTAGTTGAAAGTTGAGGAACTCAGGCATCCCTACTCCTCAATACTTTCACTATTGAAAGTTCACAAGTGTCTTATTAGAGGAAGTTTGTTAGTACTGGCATCCCAGTATTTAACAATTCGCCTTCTTCTAAGTTACACTTTCCTTAGTAAAAGTTGAGGGACTCGGGCATCCCTACCCCTCAACACTTTACTAGTGAAAGTCCACACTCCCACTTCTCACAGGAGATCTTGGCATCCCACGATCTTTTGTGTTATAAGGGCTTGGCGAGACCCCCTCACAGGGACTCTGCAGACATAAGTCCTTGGTGCATTTCGTCTGTGGCATCCCATTAGACTTTGCAACTAAAAGGTTAAAACACCGCCCTGAGTTCCTTGAACCTCTTAAAACGATCAGAGACAGTCAAGAAGATAAGTACTAAAATCTTCTTGCGTTCGTCCGATATCGTGCTATTCCGTCATAACTGAGGCACGATATTAAAGATAGAACTTTATCACCGGTTAATATAAAGGTCAGGATAGAAGAGTATAAATGATAAAGCTTATGCATGCCAAGTGAATAAAGTTGTTACTGACCAACATGAGATCTAGGTCCTAAGTTCAGAATGAATCTTAGCATTTTATTTTGAGTGACCTGAAGTTTAAGCTTTGCTGCTTGAATTATGTAGAGCGCCAGGATGAAACAGAATAGTTAAAGTGACTGATCAAGCGCTTGGCAAAGGGTCTTTTTGGTCTCCGCTGGCAAGCATCCCACCTGTCTATGCAGGTATTATATATGTGCTCTACATTTACTCAGGATCGATTCCACGATTTCTTCGCCTGACAGAGTTGAGTTCAGTTTTAGTCCGAGATATTTCACTTGTGACACTGTTGCTATAGGAACATCATTACAGTTAACCGAGAAGCCCTCAATGTCTTTCAATTTGCATTTTGTTCAACATAAGATGGCTTCCGTCTTGCCCAGGTGAAGAGATAGTTTATTGTCCACCAGCCAATCACTACAAGATTCCAGTTCTTTGGAAAATGTAGTGGCAATACTTTTGGGGTCTTTTCCTGAAACCAGAGGTACACTGTCATCAGCATACAGTAATAATTTACACAAGACACTCAGTTCCATATCGTTCACATAACAGAGAAAGATAATATATTAATATATTTATTAGTGGCCCCTTCATCATTGACGATGCACCTTACGTAGGTAATGGCCAATCTTTGAACTCTAGCTTGCTGTTCAAACTTCCCACCCGAGGAGAACTCAAAATACGATTGCCACACATCGTGAGCGAAACGCTCTTAAAACCACTCATGGACTCGTCCTTATGATGTGGGTACCACTACTAGAAAAACTAGTAAAATAAATAAAGAATACAAATAAAATTAAACTTGACTTAGAATTGCGCTTCCCGTGCGTCTGCTGTTTTGGGTACGGCACGCCATCTTGTTCATAGCGGCTGTTCACTCTTATTCTCCTTGGGCCCGCGTAGTGTGGATGTACGTCCCCGGCCCTCCTGCCTAAACCTCGTTCGTCACCTTTCCTTAACACTAGTGAGTCTTTTCTCATTTGTCCATGATAGTGCTGAAGGTAGGGTAGATTATCGACTAGGTGTAGGCTGAAGTGTTAAATACGGGCCCTGGAGATTGTTTTTCTGGGTCTAAGTATTCGTATTAGGTGGTGTTCTTGTTCTGATAAGGCAAGTCGCCCCTCGTGTTTTGATTTATTATCCTAGCCCACTATTAGTTCACTGATTAGTTATGAGGCTTCTTTTAGGGTGAACTGGAGCCTGTTACTCGGTCCCTTCAGGTTGTGCAACAAATATGCTTCGTGGGCTAGTGCCGTTGGATTTTCTCACTTAGCTGAGGGGTCTGGCACGGAGCCATACTGCTCTGCAACTTTATCATCATGTGTTCTACAGGTGGCGGGGTCGACGCTGGATCGCAGGTTTGTGCTATTGACGGAACTCATCGCCAAGTGCTCCCATCTAGTTGGCCTCATTAAGTTGCATATATATATATGGTTAAGGAGTGTTATCATTGATTATTGATTGTTTATGATGTATAACCATCCCATGTATGTACAAGTTGTTCATCCCTATATACAGTATATATATACTGAAGGGTTGGCCCTTCCGGCAGGATTTTTTATGTTTCAAGTAAGACTTAAAATTACATAACAACGTGTCTCAAGGTGTTCCACGTGGTTTCCCCGCCGGGAAACACTCTGAGTTATATTAAAATTCAGTATTCCTCGACTGGTACGGGTTTGCAATGAATTTGGTTTGTGTTGTTTAACCCTTGTCTATCGGGGCCCGACTTAAGTCCGAGTGCAATTTTGGCTCAATATTGGCTCTGAGAGAGAGACGAGTGACGGGAGGAGCATGGGTTACCTCATGACCACTCGCCACGGCCGCCGTGGACAAATTGAGATGTACCCCACTTAGATCCACCCTCACTCCCTCGCTACATACGTAATTATATAAAGAAATTACCGAATTTTAGCGATTTTGCCCTTCGGTTGCATGATCGTTGCAAGACAACCAGTGATCGTAGAAAGATCGTTCGGGTGTCATTGGAAAGCTCAATTTACGCCCTTTCAGGGATACATACTTGTATTACGCTCTGGGTCTTCTTTATGCATGAAAAAGAGCACGGAAACAACCCCATTTATGGTAAAAAAAAAACCACTGAGCGGCACAGTGAAATATACTCCACCACCCGCTCTTTGAGCGTTAACACCTTACGAGCGGCCTATGCGGTTTATTTATATGTACCGCCCAGCGGGGTGTTTTTAGCCAAAATAGGGCTGTTTACGTGATCATTTTCATGCCTAAATAAGACCCAGAACGTAAAACAAGTACCTATCCCTGAAAGGGCATAAACAGAGCTTTCGAATGACACCATAACGATCCTTTTATGATGGCTAGTTTTCTTGCAATAACCGTGCAACGCGAGTGCAAAAAGCATGTAATTAGGCACTTTCCCGATACAATTCCTTATATAGCGAGTGAGAGAGGGAGGAGGGAGCTGGGATTCGTGTCAGTATGTTCGCCGCGGTGGTCTGGAGCAGTCATACGCTCGCTACTCTCCTGCCACCACTTGTCTCTCTCTCTCAGCAACATTACGTGCTGAAATTGCCACTCGAGTTATGTCGAGCGCCGCCACATAGTCCAGCTTTATTTAACTCGACTTATGTGGTGAGCCGCTAATTAAGGGTTAAGGCATATAGTATGATTCCGGATGTACCGGCATGTTACTAAAACAAATCGGATTTCGAAGGGTAACGGCTAAGCCTTCCCTCGTAATCGCGTTTTCCGCCGCCAACAAACATCACAAAACAAACGTTCTTTTTGCTTGAAACACGTTACGCCGGCTGATATTAAAAAAGTGGGGAGCCACGATCGCCGCACGAATTACGGCTGAGCCGGGAAACAAACTCACCCATCTCGATCTTGTAGCTTCCAGTTAAACTGTTTTGCTTTATCATTGGCGATTTGTCCGCCGGACTTAGAATCAAAATTCTGTTTTAGCGATGATCGCCGGGGTTGATTCATGCATAACAAGACGAATTAGGTCAGTGTTATTCACTTGGGTAAGAAGTTAACAAATTTTAGTAGCACATGGTAGGCTACACAATACTCAATTACATTTCTGAGGAATGTTTAACGTAAGGGGAATTAAGATTGTTTATGTGTTATCCAAACTTTATTATTTTTTTACGTGGAGATATATATTTATATTAATTTTTCCAGCCTAGCGTGTCCTTATGAGCATTGATTCTTGAAATTTTTTCTCACACAGGTTCGAAAGTGAGACACCTAGGAAGGTTAATATCTCTGTGGCGGTGGGGAGTGTAATCATGGATAAGAGTATTTACTCTTTCTGTTCGGCTCTGGGCTGTCAAAGATTAGCAATTATTGGTCACTTACTCTGTGTAAAGTGTGTCCCTTGCCTAGACAGTTCGAGAGGTCGTTGGTTATCAAAATCTTGTCCCAAATGTTCAGCCCTCCGCAGTGCCTTGATTAACCATGAAGATAGTCAATGCAAGACTATCCTTCTACAAATTAAATTTGAATTTGCAATGTACTGTAAGACAGTTGCTCATAAATCCCTTCAATTGGATGACCAAAGTCTTGAGGATTCATTAAAGAGTTCAGTTGTTACTTTACCCCCTCCGGGATCGTCTTCGGATGACACTTCCTCCCGCCACCGAAAGAGACCTCGGACCAAAGATCCGCCGGAGAAACTAGCTTCAGCCAGTCAGAGAGATAGGTCAAGATCGCCTTTGCCACAACCCAAGCCCCTGTCAGATGACCAGGAGGCTAAGAGGTCCCGCTCGAACTTTGACTCCGCATTATCCGCCGCGGACAAACCAAAGTCGAGCCGGCATAGGACGTCCTCCTCATCAAGAAAGAAGACGGCAGAGGATCCGTCAAAATCGGGAAAGAAATCTTCATCTAAGAGAGAGGCATCAAGAGACACATCTAGTTCTGTCTCAGGCTATTCCCCCCAATTTATTATTCCCCTTAATCCTGCACCGGACCCTATTGTTTTACCTGTGTTAGGGAAGGAAAGAAGTGGCAGTGTAGTTTCTCACCGGCAGAGACATGAGAGCTCCCCAGACCGGCATTCACCTGTTCAGGAATCCACTATGTTTGAGATCCCAGATTTAAATTTTGTTGATCTGCCTGGGCCCGGAGGTCCCTACCAATCGCAAACAGATACATATGAAACCGCTGCCCGGGTTGATGAGTCTCAGTCGGAGACTGAACCAGCCCCATCAGCATGGTCAACGGGGTCACTGGTGAAGGGGCCACAAATAGATATATACCAACAAGGGTACTGAGGAACTGGCGCCTAGCCAACGACCAGTCTCTCAACTATCTGGAACGCAGGGCTCAGAGATGTCACAGTCCGCGTCCCAGTATGATCAAGATAGTGGGGTTTTTGTAGCAAAGGATCAGTTGCAAGAGCTGTTTGATTTCATGAGGCAGATTAAGAGTGAGCGACAGGCTGTTACCCCAACACCAGTAACCCCGGCGGTGCGACCTCTTGGGCAAGTGTTGGTGCATCCTCAAATTACCGTAACTTCTCCTCCCCCTACGATTATGGGCAGTGGGTTGCTTGGGGACATGAGGCCCAGCTGTTTGCCAGCACCATTACCAACAAAAGTAGTCATCAAATTCCGTTAGAAGACAATCATTGGTTTTCTATGCCAGTAGGCAAGGCGGACGGGATTCCCCAACATAGGTTTGATTTTATTGGGGCCCCGAAATTATCTTTGTGCCAGTTACCTGAACCATTTGTCCCCCCACACAGGCTCAGATCGACAAAGATTATAAAATGAGACAGAAAGCCTGGAGGCTGGCGTCTCAACACCTTCTCAGCCAACAACTTGGAGCCACTCTGGCTAGGACGACTGAGTTGCTTAGGGACGCCGGAACTCAGAGGGCTCTTTCTCTGACCAGACGCCTCCTCCTCCAAAACTCAATTCAGTCTCTCGGCGATGTCCGGACAGCTATCTTTGAGGCTGTACGGTTGTGCCAAGATATAAGAGTGTATTTGCTGAGGAGACTTCCGGCGGAGATCGGTAGAAGGTTGCTCTTATCCAATATTTTTACAGCTACCTTAGTCTCTGCCGAAGCATGGAGAACAGTAACTTTTCTCCTAGACCAACAACCTGCCACCACTACTAAATTCAAGGGTGAGCAGGCAGCTAAACAAAATTTCAGAACTAAGAGTTCCTTTCGTGGTCAGTCACAGTTCAATCAGTCAGCCAAGACTTTCACACCCCCTGCTCATACCGGGGCAACTAAAGGGCACGGTAACGTCAGGGGTAGAGGGAGGTGGTTTCGGGGCCAACACAGGGGTAAACCCAGTAGCGATGGTAGCAAGACCTCTCATCCCCCCATGCCAAAGTCAGAGTCGCATTCATCCTCCAAAAACTGAGACACACCACAGGGCTCTCTCACTCCCAGTGAAGCAAGGCGAGACGGATCCGAGAGTAGTACTGCCGGACAAGACCAGTCATGTGACTGGCAACTTCCGAGATTATTTCCGGGCATGGCCCCGGCGAACATGGGCAAGGACAGTGGTCCGCAAAGGTCTCTCGTGGCGGTGGTCCCGGCGACCCCGTTTACGTTTCCCCACAGAATTCAATCAGGTTTCGTTGGAGGTGGGATCCATTATCAAAGAGATGGCACAAAAGCAGATCATAATCCCCAGTCCTACGTCAATGCCAGTGTTCATATTCCGGTTGTTTTTGATGCCAAAGAGGGACAGTGTTCAGATGAGGCCGGTGATCGACCTCTCATATCTCAACACCCACATTCACAATCAGTCATTCAGGATGCTGACAGTGAATCAGATCAGGTTGTCACTCCCGCCACAGGGCTGGATGTGCTCAATAGATCTGAAAGACACCTATTGGCATGTCCCAATCAACAAACGTTTTCAGAGGTTTCTAGCCTTACGCAACGGGGATCAAACGTTTGTCTTTCAAAGAATGCCCTTTGGATTAAATCTAGCACCCCGAGTTTTCACAAAATTAGTTCGACAGGCGTTGCTACCATTGCTCAAACAGGGAATAATGATTTTATGGTACCTAGACGAATGGCTAGTGGTAGCCCAATCCAAGATAATGTGCCTTCATCATGTTTAACTAGTATTAGACCATGTAGAGACCTTAGGGTTCAGGGTAAACTTAGCAAAGTCATCTCTCATTCCCACCAAGCAAATCCAGTGGGTGGGCCTTATCTGGGATACCGAGTTACTAACTCTGAGTCAGAATGTGAACAATCGTCAGAGATTTCGCAGGAAACGTTTCCGATTTCTGCATTCTCAGACGACAACGAGGAAGATCTGGGAATCTCTTGTAGGTTCACTCAATTGGATACAGCTGACGGTACCGTTAGGTCGTCTGAAGGTCAAAAGAATTATCTTGGAAGGAAACAGGTGTTTTCCGCTTTCACCGGCGGAAACACTGAGGACAATTCCAACTTTAATCCACAACCTCCTGGCGGCTTGGGCGAAGCCAGAAGTAATTCACTCCTCCTCGACTTGGACAGGTCCACCTCCGACAGTTTGGGTAGTTACAGACGCGTCAGGAACCCTGGGATGGGGTCACCAATCAAACTTAGGCCATCAGGGTCAGGGTCGATGGTCAACATCAAATCATCTTCATATCAATGCCAAGGAGTTGCTAGTCCCACTATTCTTTTTACAGGAGCACGGCATGAGCCAGGCGGGAAAGTCCCTAGCCTTCAGAATGGACAATTTGACTGCAGTGACATGTATTCAAAAGCAAGGGTCAGTGAGATCACAAGTGTTACAAAGGTTGTCGGAAAAGATATTTCGACTAGCCGCGAGGCTCGGGATTTATCTTCATGCAACGTATCTGCCCGGCGTGACGAATGTATGGGCGGATGCTCTGTCCTGGAGACAGAGCACTCAAGTAGAATGGGCTCTCAGACAAAACATCTTTCAAAAGTTGATTGCAGAGCCCTACCATCCACAAGTGGACTTGTTCGTGTCAGAGGCAAGCCACAGACTGCCTCAGTACCTCACACGCCGGAGTCTCACTCCGGCGGGGGGTCCGGTCGCATTTCTGGTAGAGTGGAACAAATGGAGCTCCATTTATCGGTTTCCACCTCCAGACGCATCCTTAATGTGCAAAGTAGTTCACAAACTACGGGATTATCGGGGAATGGTCTCGATGATCGCGCCCTTCTGGCCGGCTCAAGTGTGGTACAACCAATTGAAGATGTGGTGCGAGAACCCGGTGTCGCTTCCGATCTCGTACTTCCACTTAGAGACAATTGGAAACCTCAAGACCTCGCTGACTTTTGCCTTGTGGATATTCAGAAGGCCAAGTGGCTAGGCCAGTTTGGGGAAACCGTGACTCACAAGTTGATTAATCTGTATGCTCCATCAACCCGACGACAGTACCAATCACACTGGAAGTCATTTACTACCTGGATTGTAGAAACTGGTCAACAACAGTCCTCAGTGGCTCTGGTGTTTAATTATTTAAATTACCTATTTGATATTCAAAAGTTGTCAAGTAGGCATGTGATAAAGAGTCGCTGGAACTCCTGTTTCATTTGCTTGGCCTCTCTTACTGATTTTCTTTGTGCCTCATTTACACTGAGAGCAATCCAGCTAGCTCTCACAAACACCTCCTCCTCCTATCCACTTCACTACACTAAACATGCACACCACACTTCATTCCTCCACACCAAAATTAAAAAAAACAAAATTATGAATTCTAGCCCAGCCTCGGAGTCCCCAGGGGGGGGACCATAAATGCCCCCACACCCGACCGACCATCCCCTGACGACCCCACACAATTACCTGGACCTCGGCCTGTTACTCTTTCTATTAATTTCTGCAACATTCGCGGACTTTCCTCTAACTTTCACTCTGTTGAGCACCATCTCTCCTCCTACAAACCTGATCTTCTCTTCCTCACCGAAACTCAGGTGTCTGTAGCAACATCCATCAGCCCCTTCTCTGTATCCTCCTACTTTCTCTATCCTAGTTTCAAAGCCAAAGGTGGATGTTGTGCATATGTGCACAACAAATTCACTTGCTCTCGTGTTCCCGATTTCGACTCCTCTGAATTCTCAACTTTATGGCTCAAACTTTCCTGTCATTCTCTTACTAAATATTTCTGTGCTGTCTATCTTTCCCCTAACTCTACCAACTTTCCCAAATTCTTTGACTATCTAAACTCTACAGTGGAACACATTCTATCCATTTCTCCTTTCTCAGAAATCTCCATCTTAGGAGATTTCAACGTTCACCACCGCCAATGGCTCTCCTCTCACACTACTGATCCACCTGGTGAACAAGCCTACGTCTTTTCTATCCTAAATGACCTAGAGCAGTTAGTTCAGCAACCCACCCGTATCCCAGATCGCATCGGAGATCGGCCCAACATTCTTGACCTGTTTCTAACTTCTAACCCTTCTTCTTATACTGTCAATCTTTTCTCTCCTTTGGGCTCCTCCGACCATAAACTTATCTCTGTCACCTGTCCTATCTCTCCAGTACGGCCACCCGATCCTCCTAGCCGGCGGCGCTTGTCGCACTTTGGCGCTGCCGACTGGGAGGCTCTCCGGCAGTACTTCTTTGATTTCCCATGGAATGATTTCTGCTTCCGTGGCTGAGGACCCTCGGAGAGTGCTGAACGCATTACCGAGGCAATCCTATCGGGCATGGAAGCATACATTCCATTCTCTTTCTCTCAGACTAATGCTAAAAAATCTTGGTTTACTCACGCCTGTTCTACTGCTGTCCGCAATAAGGAGGAAGCATTCAAACGGTACCGACGCCTTAAAACTCAAGACTCTCATTCTTCATATGTTTCTGCCCGGAATCAAGCCAAATCTGTTCTTCGACTTGCCAAACACTCTTTCATCAATAATAAATGCACTGAACTATAAAACTTTAGCTCTTCCCAAGCTTTCTGGCATCTAGCCAAAAACCTCTCCAACAATTTCTCTTCCTCGTCTTTCCCTCCCCTTTCCCACTCTGATGGCACAACCATCACTTCTTCCTCTGACAAAGCTAAACTCTTCACTCAAACTTTTGCTAGAAACTCCACCTTGGATGATTCCGGTGCTATTCCTCCCTCTCCGCCCTCCTCTCTCTTACTTATGCCTAATATCCTAATCTCTTCTAAAGATGTACTTTCTACCCTCTCTGGGCTTAACACTAATAAGGCGTACGGTCCGGACGGTGTTCCTCCTATTGTTCTCAAAAACTGTGCTTCCGTGCTGACTCCCTGCCTAGGCAAACCCTTTCGTCTCTGTCTATCCTCTAACGTCTTCCCTTCATGGTGGAAGTTTGCTCACATTCAACCTGTCCCAAAGAAGGGTGACCGCTCTCAACCCTCCAACTATCGTCCAATTGCTCTCATCTCTTGTCTTTCTAAAGTTTTTGAAACTATTCTTGCTTCCAAATTTCTTAAGCATTTCTCTTCTCATAATCTGCTCTCAGATCGCCAGTATGGCTTCCTTAAGGGTCGCTCTACTGGTGATCTTCTTTCATATCTTACTAACTCTTGGTCATCCTCCTTTCGGGATTTCGGTGAGACTTTTTCTATTGCACTAGACATATCGAAAGCCTTCGATAGAGTCTGGCATAAATCTTTAATTTCTAAACTACCCTCCTTCGGTTTCTATCCCTCCATCTGTGCCTTTGTCTCTAATTTCCTTTCCGGCCGTTCCATAGCCGCGGTTGTGGACGGCCATTGTTCACTTCCTCACCCTATAAACTCCGGTGTTCCTCAGGGCTTTGTCCTATCTCCTATTCCCTTTCTAATTTTTATAAATGATCTCCTTAACTGTACCTTAATTCCCATCCATTCATACGCAGACGACTCAACCTTACACTACTCCATTAGTTTTTTCGGAACGCCCCAGCCAGCAATCCCTCAACGATAAACGTAATGAAGCCATAGAACTCTTAAATTCTGGTCTAAATACTATTTCCAATTGGGGCAGAGAAAACCTTGTTAACTTTAATGCTTCCAAAACCCAATTTCTCCATCTATCTACCCGTCAGGATCTCCCAGCGGACTATCCCTTATTCTTCAACAATACAAAAATCAACCCTTCATCTTCTCTCAATATTCTTGGTGTCTCTTTTTCTTCTGCTCTCATTTGGAAGGACCATATTACCAGTCTTGCTAAGGCAGCCTCCCAGAAGCTGGGTGTGCTCAACCGCCTTAGGGGGTTCTTTTCCCCTGCACAGCTTCTTGCTCTGTACAGGGGCATAGTGCGCCCTTGTATTGAGTATTGTTCACATGTGTGGGGAGGTTCCTCTCACACCGCTCTCCTAGACAAAGTTGAAAGGAAGGTCTTTCATATCATTAACTCCCGTCCACTCACCAACTCTCTGCAATCTCTCTCTCTCCGCCGCAATGTTGCATCTCTCTTGCTATTCTATCGCTACTATAATAATCAGTGTTCCTCAGAGCTATCCCAGTGCATACCACCTCCTTTACGTAGGGCACGTGGTACCCGTCATGCAACTCAATCCCACCCCTACTCTGTGCAACTCTCCAACCCAAGAGTGAAACGTTACTCTCAAACTTTCTTCTACTCAACAGCTGAGCTCTGGAACTCTCTCCCAGAATCAGTCTTTCCCTCTTCCTATGACTTAAATTGCTTCAAACTCCGTATGTCCAGGCATTTTGGCTCGAACGTCCCTTGATTTTGGCCCTGTCACTCTTTCAACTATGGGGGAGGCACTCGCTATAGGCAATTATGCCTTTTGCCTCCCTCAATCACATAGAAAAAAGAAAAAAAATTGTCACATTAAGGAATCACCTCACAGCAATTAGGACACCATTTTTAGATTTAACTGGTCTGTCTGTATCGGGGGTGGAGGAAAAGGGTTTCATGAGGTCTTGCTTTAAGCTTCGCCCTCCTCCTCGTCAACTCACACCCACCTGGTCTCTTGATCTGGCCCTTGAGATGCTTCAGTCCCGTAAATATTGCAAGGATCCTCCCTCTGACCTAATATTTAAAAAGTCAATTTTTCTAATGGCACTGGCTACGGGTGACAGGGTGTCTGAGTTGGCGGCGAAGAGTTCGGAGCCAAATTGTCTAAGGTTTTCAAGGCGCAACATGGGTGTACATATTGCTCCTGCTCCTAACTTCATTGCTAAGAATGAGCATTATAATCATGTATTTACAGAGTTCGAAATTCCGGCTCTGAAACAGGGTGACAGGCACCATTTACTGTGTCCAGTGCAATCACTTATGTTATTTATGCGGGCTTCCCGGCCCTCACAGGCGGGAGCCCTCTGGGTTTCACGGACAGGTATTTATTAGTGGCCCCTCCATCATTGACGAACATGCCTATTACATAAGGCATCCTCTTCAAACACTAATCCGCCGTAGTTTGAATCTACCGCGCAGAGCATTTAAAAACTGAGGAGCCTTCATCATGAGCGCACGCGACCTCACTCATGGCTTCAGTCATTATGAATTGGGTTCTCACTACGAAAAAACTTCGTAAAAAATAAAAACAAAAAGAAAATAAGAATAACTATCTAATAAGCTTTCCATCATATCGTGGATGTACTTGTGTGGATTTCTGACCAGACGCTGATTCAGGCGTCATTCCTCCTTCTCTGCTCTGCGGTCAGCCTGCCCGGACGTGTCTCCCCACGCTCCGCTGATTCCGCATTTGTTGCGTCCCTAGTGAGTTTTTTCTCATTTGTTTACTCCGGGATGTATCGAGTAAGGTTAGGATATGTGTAGCAGGAGTGTCCTGGGCTGGTTGCCCGCAGTGCAGTGTATTTTGGGTCGTGTGTTTGGGGCATCTATTTCGGATGTTCCCTCGTGGTCCTGTTGTGGACATGTGAACTTTTTCACAGTTAGTTAGCTTGTGTTGCAGGTGGCTTTCATTACGCATTAGTTATTGCTGCCTTTTATCTTTCTGATGAGGTAAGCTTTGCTTACTGACGTTCCCAGCGTATTTTTCTTCACTTAGTGAAGTTTTTTCTGGGTCCCGAGTCAGTCTTCCCTTTGCCGGAAGTATTTGCTACAGTGGTGTGTTGGCGGTGGTTCCTGTTGTGATATTTCCAGTGTTTTGTGTATATTTCAACATTTATTATGCCGTCTACTTAGGCCTAGCCAGCCACGCGTAGCTTTTGCCACATGTACAAGTGTTATTGTTTATTATTTATAAATATGCCCTACTGTGTCATGTGTATCCGGGTTTTAGTTGTGTATTGGCTAACTCCTCGGACTTTGTTTGTTCCTGGTTTAGTTGTGTATTGGCTAATTCCACGGATTATTGTGTGGACTTAGGTTAGTCGTGCGTGGCTTCCTTCGTGTCCGTTGTACGATCAGATGGTGTCTGTTCGGGGTGGGTTTCCTTCCGGCGGGTTTTTTCTCGGTTTCACCATGAAAAAAACCCGGCCGAGAGCCGTGTTGGGCCACACGTGGTTTTCACACAGGCTGGTATTCCCGGCGATGAGGTGTCTGTGGCTCTCCAGGACTGCGTCTCTGTTGGTACCTGGTTTCAGGCACCCTTTGATTCCCGGCGGAATGACTGTACCCATCTATAAAACGCTGTTCATGCGAACATACGTTATGTAGTTTTTCTACCAGGTTTTACAAAAACCACATGAAAAACCTAGCTGTTGTTAAGGGCTTTCCTCCCCGGCGATCTTTTACAAAGAAGTGGGGACAGGAACTTATGGGGTTAACTTTTTGACATCTCACCCGGCGGGTGTCCCTTGGTAGGGTGGGATGAACAACTAAGTCAATTAGTTCTTTAACCAATCCATTTTAAGTGATACTATATGTATCGCCGCCTTTATACTTACGGCGATTGAAGGTTCAATTAGGGTTAACATCGTTTTTCACACCCGGGGGTGCTCCTAGGTGGAGGAAATAAGGAATTTACAAATTCAATTTCGAGTTAACCACTTATTTTAGTGATACAATTAGGTATCGCCGCCTTCAACCTTACGGCGATCTTTTTGTGACAATTCGTTAGGAATCAGATCTCGTGTCAGCCTGCCCTGTGTTATTCTACTAAAATATTTCAAGGGCCGGCGTCTTTATGGGGGGTTGTTTGTGTTCCAAAAATTGAATCTTAAGACAGTCACCACCAGAAAGACTATAATCGCCATGCTGGACAGTTATATTATGTCAGAGGGTATTCTTCACTTTCTTCAAAAGATTTGTTTAGATATTCTGAACCCCGCCGCGTAGCGAGCTGTGATCATTGTGTCATTACATCTCGTTATCCGGTGGATTATTAACACTTGTGTGCGAACATGTTGGGTTAACCTTATGAGCATTAATTCCTGGAAATTTTCTTTTTTTCCAGAGCTGGGCTCCGGCGGACCAATACAGACCCGGCGGTAGTTTCCCCACCAGTCTCTGTCATGGCTACCTCAGCCCCAGTCTTTGCTTTATGCACTACCCCTGATTGTGCCGGTATCCCTATTTTTGCGCATACCCGTTGCATAAGGTGTGTTAAATGTCTAGACCGTTCAAGGGGTCTCTGGGTTATGCGTAATTGTTCTTTTTGCTCCCAATTAGCTATCAAGGTCCTTTGCGATAATGATAAGACCGCGGCAGTAGCTTTAAGAGAAGTACGGCAGCAGATGGCAGCTTACACTACGATTGTTGCGCATAAATCACTTCAATGTGACAACGTCCCTCTTTGGGATCGATTGCTGTTTGAACACCCTCCCCCCCCTAAACGTTCCTCTAGAGTCACTAGTTATAAGCCGGCGGAGACTGGTCAGGGTTCTGTATCTTCGGCTACTACACCAAAACGTCCAAGAGAGCCTACACCCCCGGCGTCCGCCTCATCGTCTCGGGAGAGATCTCGGTCTCGGTCACCTCTCAGACGCCAGTCTTCTAGTCTTGCCTCTTCACCAGCGAGTAAGAAGAGTAGGACGGAAAGTTCCACCAGTGGTCACGGCGAGGATTCCTCCAAATCTAAGAGTAGTTCTCGGTCACACCGTAGCCATAAATCCTCCAAAAAGGATTCCCATAAGAGAAAGTCCTCCCTACATTCACCAGCTTCTAGTGCCTCTCATAGTACCTCTACCTCAGGCAAAGTTTGTGTTAGGCCTCAAGGGTCCAGTGCGGTGCCTGTCCCTAAAGAGGATTTACCTAGTAATATTCTAACCCTGGAATTGGAAAGTTCAGGTGGTTCAATAATTGAGAATGTTTCAGACTCCCAAGAGAGTGTAGGCCAGGGCCTCGGTGTTTGGCGGTTTGCTCAGCCAGGGTCTGACCACCCACGTCCGACTCAAACGAGTCACACAGTAGCTGATGTCCACAGGGACGCGGCGATCCCATCCTCTATTCCTGACTTATCTTGGCAACAAGGTACCCCAGCTTCGGAGGGGTCTTCTCAGGAGGATCAGGAGGAAAAAGACGAGGTTTCTATAATTTCGGAGATGGAAGGGCAAGAGTCAGGCTCAGGCTTAGACGCCGCGCAGGAGATTAATGATTCACCTGTAAGTTCATCATCTAAGCAATTTGTTACTGCGCAAGAAATTAATGGGCTACTTACTGATGCTTTATCTAAAAAAATTGGCCAAAAACAGGAAACCCCCACTATGGACTTGGGGGCTCCCACGACAAGTTCTACGGTACGGCCTCTGATGACTTCGATTGCTTTATCTAAGATCCCTAACCCTCCCACTCTGTCACCATCAGGGGTTACTAAGCCTGCTACGGCGGCATTGACAACTTCAAATGTCAGGGTCATC
Source organism: Paralithodes platypus (assembly GCA_032716605.1). NCBI lineage: Eukaryota > Metazoa > Arthropoda > Malacostraca > Decapoda > Lithodidae > Paralithodes > Paralithodes platypus. The sequence goes on along the minus strand of CM064480.1, from coordinate 25,214,521 downwards.
ACGGACGTCAATCCACCCCCTCTAGACAAGGCGCCTCTCAGAAAGGTAGCTATGCCCTTGCTTTATGGACCAGACGAGTCATGGGTCCTTTTGACCCCCACTAACCCAGAGCTCGCCCAACCTACCTTGTCAGGGGAACTCCCGGTACCGCGTGAGTGGGTCATCCAGGGCAATAAATCAAAGAAATTGAGGGCCTTGGATATTTTGGGGAATGTACTAGACGTAAACATCAAGGCTATACCTAGTTATTATCACCAAGACTATTTTGTGTATGCTACTAAACCAGCTTTGCCCCCTGCCTCAGCTTCGAAACTATTTTCAGACTGGTCTAAGCTGGATGGGTTTAATGATATTAAGACTGTCAGCTCTTACTCCTGAACTTGATTTACAGACCGTCACAGACGAAGCAGCTAATCCAGTTTTGAAGGTGGGGCAGTTGGGGCCAGGACCTTGGGTAGATTGGGAGATAGAGGCTCAAAACTTTGCAACCACTTTCACTTCTAAATCTTCCCACCAGATCCCTCAGGACACTCATTCTTGGTTCTCCATGCCAGTAGGTTCTGCCGGCGGAGTCCCAGCAGCCTTGTTTTCTTTCCTAGCTGCCCCTAAGATTAATCTTTGTGAGCTAAAAGACCCCTTCACTACCCCTACCCCTACTCACCTAGACAGAGAATTTAGGCTAAGGGGGAAAGCTTTTCGCCTGTTCTCTCAGTACATAGTGTCTCAACAGGTGGCTAAGTCTTTACTACGGTCCACTCAGGCAATCGCAGACGCGGATGCCAGAAGATCGGTTGAATTATCCCGGCGACTGCTCCTCCAGTCGTCAATCCAATCCTTGGGTGACATACGCACCTCCTTGCTTGAGGCGGTACGAGCAAGACAAGATCTCAGAATGTCTTTAGTTCGCAAGCTACCTGATCGCATTGCGAATCAGGTGATCATGTCACCAGTGCTTACTCCCTCTTTAATGTCCCCTGTAGTGTGGCGAACGGTGTTCAATATGGCACAGGCCGTTAAGCACAATCCCACTCCAGCTAAGAAACCTGCATTTAACTTCCCCAAACCCAGGCCAACTGCTAAAGCTCAGCCAGGGGGATCTAAACCCTTTCTTCTGCCTAAGTCCTCCCACTCCCCCCAAGGTCAGTACAGGCATAGACAGAGTCGGTTTTCAGGTCAGAGAGGACGCGGCCAGCATAAGCCAGGTCAGGGCCAGTCTTCGGCCAACACCAGCCAGCCGGCAAAGCGTCCAGCACCACCAACCCCACCATAAAAAAACTAAAGTCTCTCTCACTCCCGGTGCCAACCTTAAGGCCGGAGGACCCGAGGGTAGTACAGCCGGCGAACCCTTGTCTGCTAACTGGGTCGTTCCGAACGTGTCACCAAGCATGGCCTTTAAACACTTGGGCACGGATGGTGGCACGCAAGGGCATCACTTGGCAGTGGCTCCGGCGACCTCGCTTACGTCAGCCGACAACGGCGAATTTTGTTTCTTTAGAGGTGGAGTCACTGGTCCAGGAAATGATTGCCAAGAATGTCATCATCCCGGTCCCCCCAAATTACCCTGTATTCACGTCCAAACTATTTTTGGTTCCCAAAAGGGACAGTGTTCAGATGAGGCCGGTCGTAGACCTGTCTTATCTGAACCTTCACATTCACAACGAATCTTTCAGAATGTTAACAGTACACCAAATCAGGCTAACACTTCCGCCGGGAGGTTGGATGTGTTCACTAGACCTGACAGACGCCTATTGGCACGTCTCGGTCAACAAAAGATTTCAAAGGTTTTTGGCCTTAAGGATCAGGCACCAAAATTTTGTTTTTCAAAGGATGCCGTTCGGTTTGAACCTAGCACCTCGATTATTCACGAAATTAGTCCGGCAAGCCCTGATGCCATTGTTAAAACAGGGGATCAGAGTGTTGTGGTATCTAGACGACTGGCTGGTAGTGGCAGAGACACAACACTTATGCATAAAACATGTCAATATTATTTTAAATCATGTCAAAACTCTAGGCTTCAAGGTAAATCTGGTAAAGTCAAACCTTGTTCCCTCACGAGTAATTCAGTGGATAGGGCTGGTCTGGGACACGGCCGCTCTCACTCTGAGTCAGAGTGTGGACAATCGCAACAGGTTTCGCAGGAAACTGTTCATGTTTCTTCACAGTCTGACTACGACGCGGAGGGTCTGGGAGTCTCTGGTAGGCTCTCTCAACTGGATTCAACTAACTGTCAAGTTGGGCCGGTTGAAAGTAAAACGATTAATATTGGAAGGCAACAAATATTTCCCGCTCTTACCGGCGGAAAAATTATGGCCCATCCCGAAATTAATCCACACCTTGCTAGCGGTCTGGGCAAAGAGGGAAACGTTGCATTCAATAATGTCATGGACCTCTCCTCCACCAACGGTATGGGTAGACACGGATGCGTCAGGCACAATAGGGTGGGGATTTCAGTCAAATCAGGGGCACCAGGGTCAGGGGCTTTGGTCCCACTTAGAAATCTCTCACATCAATGTCAAAGAATTACTAGTCCCCTTGTATTTCCTTCAGGCTCACGGGCCGGCGTTACAGGGCAAGTCGGTGGCCTTCAGGATGGACAATCTGAATGCAGTTCACTGTATTCAGAAACAAGGATCAACGAGGTCAAGGAGGTTGCTAAACGTGTCGGAAGAGATTTTTACTCTCGCCAACAGACTAGACATTTACATTCACGCTTCTTATCTCCCAGGCGTAGCGAACGTCTGGGCAGACGCTCTGTCCAGGAGACAGAGCACGACAGTAGAATGGGAGCTCAAGCAACCCATTTTCAACCTAATGATTGCAGAGCTCTCCCATCCACAAGTGGATCTTTTTGAGTCCGAGGAAACTCACAAACTCCCTCTATACCTCACCCGTCGGGCGAAAACGCCGGCAGGGGGGCCAGACGCCCTAGTGACAGACTGGAACAGATGGAGCTCCATCTATCTGTTTCCGCCGCCAGATGCGTCACTAATGTGCCACGTAGTGAACAAACTACGAGATTATCGAGGCTTAGTCTCGCTAATCGCGCCCCTGTGGCCGGCGCAGTTGTGGTACCAGCAATTGAAAACGTGGTGCCCGGACCCGGTGTCGCTCCCGGTCGGGTATTTCCACTTAGACACGATTGGCAACCTAGCGACCTCGCTGACTTTTGCATTATGGACATTCAGGAGGCCAAGTGGCTAGCACCATACGGTAGAAATGTGACCAATAAATTAATCAATCAATATACTCCGTCTACGAAACGACAGTATCACTCACATTGGCAAGCTTTTACTTCCTGGATCATCAGAACGGAACAGAATGTGCCGTCAGTGGCTTTGTTTTCAATTATTTAAATTATCTGTTTGAGCAGAAACATTTATCTGTGGTAACATTAAAAAATGACTTAACTGCGATTAGAGTGCCCTTTTTAGACCTGACAGGTCTCTCCATACCGGTGGCGGAGGAAACAGGTTTTATGAGAGCTTGTTTTAAACTTCGCCCACCTCCCCGTCAGCTCATGCCTACTTGGTCTCTCGACAAAGCCTTGTCTTTACTTCACTCTCGTCTGTACCATAATACTGCAGACTTTGCATTACTCTTAAAAAAGGCGGTTTTCCTTATGGCTTTGGCCACCGGGAACAGAGTGTCTGAGCTGGCGGCGATGAGCAACACACCTAATTGCCTTAGGTTTGGCAGACTTCATGAATGTATTTACATTGCACCTTCCCCAGGTTTTGTAGCCAAGAATGAGCACAGTGCACACGTGTTTTCTGAGTTCACGGTGCCGGCGTTGAAAAGGGGTAAGGTGCATCATAATCTATGTCCAGTGCAAGCTCTAACCAAATATTTGAGAGTAGCTCCTCTTAACCCCCAAGGTGCTTTATGGGTAGCAAGTACGGGTAAACGCTTACTTAAACGACGATTAGCCTCTCTTCTGGTCGAAGTCATTAAAGAGAGTAATCCCGGCGTTGTGGGTAGGGCCCACGATTTACGCAAATGGGCAGCTTCTTTACGTTTCCTGAAAAAATGTTCAGTAGAAGATATCGCGTCCACTCAGTTGTGGGCGTCTAATCATACGTTTTTGTCTAGATACTTGTCAGTTGCTCTAGACAAACCTTCCTTACCATGTATAGCTTTAAGGCAGAGGGTCTAGGTGGCCCTGCAGTCACTTTTGTGTATTTTCACGAGAAGGGGGGGGGGGGGGGGTGCAGTCAGCTGACATAGGACACCCTAGACCCCGCCGGAGTATAAGAGCTGTGATACAATTTAAGGTTAATGTGATATGAAAATTTCTCAGCGAGAAATTGTGCTATAGTCAAACAGATCTTAACAGGCGGTCCTACCCGCGGTTACTCCCTTTACATTGGTGCCACATGTATAATCCCTAACAACGAATATATATTATTTTCGGTATTAAGTACCTTAAGTCGGTTTGAAATGCTCAGGCTATTTCTACAGGTACAAAAAAGCTTTATTGTTTTTATAATTAATTCGGTTATTAGTAAATTCAATGGACATTGTATACAGCTTGCCCACATGGCTACCGCGACGTTGTCAGACGTCGGCCAAAAAAACTCATCACAAATTTCACGTGATGGCGCGCTGCCAGGCGCGCAAAATTTATACTCTCACTTCATTTCATTCCTGACTTTGCCACCATCCACAATGGAAGCCGCTCCAAATCGCCCCACCACTTGCATAGTCAGACAAAACAGATGGTACAGAGGGGAAACCTCTTAAAAAAAAATGCGCCGAAACTTTGTGATATATATATATATATATATATATATGAGAGAGAGAGAGCGAGAGCGCCAAAAAACTGGGGGGGGGGGGAGAATAAAGTGGATGCAAGTGTGGTGTGGTGTATGCGGGGTGGGGGGTAGAGTGGTGTGGTGTGTGTGTGGGGGGGGGGGGGGGGGGTGAGGTGTGTAGGGTGAGTGAGAGAGAGAGATAAATAGTAATATAATTTATTATAGCAATAATAATCTATGCATTCATGTGGGCTACACAGTCTTACACATACAGTATATATAGAGAGAGCCGATCTCCCTACATTGACCTTGAACGGGGGGAGGTAGCGAGAGTAATTTGGAAAGGTTGTCGTACGGAAAGGGTCAAGTGGACAGGTGGCACCAGTGTAAGGGTATGTGACCGCGCCCATAACCGCCTGTTTGGGTCTGTAGGACTATAGTACAATGTTAGTACAAAACAACGGTGTTGTTATAGTAGTTTTAGCTGCGAAAGCAATCTAATATTAAAATAGTGGAGATCCTTTGCAATTTACCTCCACGATTATTTTGGGGTTTATTATGTGCACATATAAACTTATAACTTGTTATTTTTGTCACCACTCGTTGAGTGGGGTGCCTTTTGTACCTGCAGATCTGTGTTCAGAATCTTCAGGGTTACCCATTTTTTGTCAGACAGGCTTCTTTGAAGCACGCACCTGCCTGAACCCCTTTTTCTTGTATATTTTTGGCCTACGCCACATTTAAATATATTTTTCAAAAGTAAGAATACTATGTGGTTGTTGTTTTTATTATCTGCTTTTATAGAGTTATGATATGATTACGAATGTCCCCCTCCAGTCTTAGAAATCAGGCATGTTCGTCAATGATGGAGGGGCCACTAATAAATTATAGGTTTGACTCCTGTAAGGAGATAAAGAAAACCTAATATTTAGTAGTGGCCCCGTAATCATTGACGACTGGGGCCCTCCCGACCGTCCCCTTCCCATTCGTTGATGTATTAAGGATTTTGGTTTACTTGATATGTCAGTGAAGGAGGAATGACGCCTGAATCAGCGTCTGGTCAGAAATCCACACAAGTACATCCACGATATGATGGAAAGCTTATTAGATAGTTATTCTTATTTTCTTTTTGTTTTTATTTTTTACGAAGTTTTTTCGTAGTGAGAACCCAATTCATAATGACTGAAGCCATGAGTGAGGTCACGTGCGCTCATGATGAAGGCGCCTCAGTTTTTAAATGCTCTGCGCGGTAGATTCAAACTACGGCGGATTAGTGTTTGAAGAGGATGCCTTATGTAATAGGCATGTTCGTCAATGATTACGGGGCCACTACTAAATATTAGGTTTTCTTTATCTCCTTACAGGAGTCAAACCTATAATGCGGTTACAAAAACGCTGGCTAGCTGCGTTATTAGTGGAAGTCATTCGTGAGAGTAATCCCGGCGTGTTGGCAAGATCACACGATATCCGTAAATGGGCGGCATCACTTCGATTCCTCCATAATTACTCCCTAGACGATATTCAGCAGACCCAATTGTGGTCATCAAATCATACTTTTATCACACGTTACCTATCCGTCAATCTCATGAAACCTTCTCGTACGTGTGTAGCATTAAGGCAGAAAGTCTAGTTTTAAGCTAATTTTGTGATGAAAAAGGGGGGGGGGGAGTATCCTAGCTAAGGACTCTACCTGCCTCTGAAATGATACAAAATGTAACGAGTAGTAAGGCCATGTGATAATCTGTTCCTTAGACTAAAGTAAGTCTAGCCTACTCAGGAAATGTTTATTTTTATGTTAACACTGTGGATACAATAGTGTTTCCAATATACTCAATAATCTTAAGGTTTAGGATTAGAGTAAGAGTACAAATATTTCGGTAATACAGTACCTGAGGCCATGACTATGTAGGCCAACATATTAACAAATTTGGATGATAATGAATGTTTCATTTATCTTGGGATGTATAAGCTAAATGAATAGTTTATTCTTGCGTTACACCAACTGTTCCATCAAACGTAAAGGTGCCAACACCACAGGCTTCTTTTAAGAAACGCCGCCTGTAACCCTCTTTTATATTTTCTTTGATATTAAACTGATCTGATTAGTACGTGTTTACTTGGACCTTATCTGGTTTATTAGTGGTATTCGATGTTCATGATGAATGTCCCCCTCCAGTCTTGAGAATTCAGGCGCATCGTCAATGATGAAGGGGCCACTACTAAATATTAGGTTTTCCTTCTTCCCTTCGGGACTCAAACCTATATTTGTGTCATGCCCCAGGCCAGTAGTGCAGCACTCCAGCACCTAAGCCACTAGACCACCGAGGAGCTTAAAAGTAGTGGCTTCATTTGGAATTATATCCCATCCACCACCACCCGCTCCGACTCGTGATCACGTAGCTAGATACCATACACACACACACCTCACACACAAACACTAGCAACTAAGTACTAGAGAAGGATACAAGTAATCTGGGGCACATTGAAGGCCTCACTGATAAACAAGTAGAGCCCTAATAAATAAATATTTTGTGTCATGCCCCAGCCAGGTTTCGAACCTAGGCCAGTAGTGCAGCATTCCAGCACCTAAAAGTAGAAGAGAAAAATGCCAAAACGTCCAAAGCCAAAACGTCCATTGTCAAAACGTCCAATGACAAAACAGCCAATGTCCCTCAAAATGGCCAATGACAAAACAGCCAATGTCCCCCAAATTGGCGGCGGTTGTCCGGTAGTGGTGAGCAAGGCTACCTACCTGAGTAGGCAGGGTTTGTGAGAAATCAGTCCTCGTGGGAATTATAAAAGGTGAATACTGTTACTGTTAACTTTCCAACGTTCATACATCCTTACTATTTAAAATATGATCGTCTAATTATAATAAAAACAAAAAAACGAATAGAAATGCATCATCGTCTCTCTGTCTCTCTCTTTCATCATATTGTTTCCAGCATCTCTCTCTCTCTCTCATCGTGTTGTTTCCAAGCGTGTTGCCATTCTTATATTTTTATTAATTTGGGTTTCAGGACCATATTTTTTAAGCTGTCCATACGGACAAGATAAAAAAATCCTTTTCTTCTCCAAATAATATAGGTAAAGGGTAGCTGCACATACACACACACACACACACACAAACACACTCACACACAAACACACACACACACTCACACACACACACACACACACACACACAAACACACTCACCCACACACACACTCACCCACACACACACTCACCCACACACACACTCGGTGCTCCTCCTCTGGACCTCATTCGTGATTAAGTGTCAAGATAAAAAAAAAAAAAAAAAAATTTCTTCTGCTACTGTCTGGGAAAAAATACAGTTTCAATAACCTTATAAGTAACTTACATATCTATATTTTTCTCTTACTCTCGCTCACTTTTCAGTGTATCTCATTTCATCCTCATATACTGTTGCATATGTTTTCGTACAAACTCTGATTTACCAGAATTGATATATCCTACAATCATAAAGATATATACCAACCCTATTTGCATATACCATGCGTGTGACAGTGTTATTTCTTATATTTTGTATGGGCAATATTGTCTTCCAAAGTCCGTTTTTGGGTGATATTCAAAATATGTGTATCAATTAAGTTGTCAGTACCACTTGTTTAATCTTCCCCTACAAGTCTAAATGTATACACCAATGAACAACACAATTTTCTCCAACGTGGTGTAATATCACTGGGGCGTAGTCATTTCTCCTACACAACTACAACAGTTGGAGTACTGCCACATATCCTACACATAGTCGGTCATATTTCCTACACAAAAACTGAGTATCCAGCATATCTCCTACACCACACGGTGCATCCGGCATAACTCCTACAATTATACTGTCATATCTCCTACAATATTTATTCTGATACTGAGTATCCAGCATATCTCCTACACCACACGGTGCATCCGGCATAACTCCTACAATTATACTGTCATATCTCCTACAATATTTATTCTGATACTGAGTATCCAGCATATCTCCTACACCACACGGTGCATCTGGCATAACTCCTATTATTATACTGTCATATCTCCTACAATATTTATTCTGATACTGAGTATCCAGCATATCTCCTACACCACACGGTGCATGCGGCATAACTCCTACAATTATACTGTCATATCTCCTACAATATTTATTCTGATACTGAGTATCCAGCATATCTCCTACACCACACGGTGCATCCGGCATAACTCCTACAATTATACTGTCATATCTCCTACAATATTTATTCTGATACTGAGTATCCAACATATCTCCTACACCACACGGTGCATCCGGCATAACTCCTACAATTATACTGTCATATCTCCTACAATTCTTATACTGAGTACCCAGCATATCTCCTACATCACACGGTGCATCCGGCATTACTCCTACAATTATACTGTCATATCTCCTACAATTCTGATACATCATCAGTGCTTTTGCATCCCAGGAGCTGGGTTTGCATCCCAGGAGCTGGACTGGATGACATTGTGGAAGCCTTCGAAGATACCACAAAGGATGCAAACGAAAATACCCTTTTTGTCATCCATGCTGGTTCAAATAACATCATGCGCACCAGTCTTGTCTTGCTAAGGCAGCCTCCCAGAAGCTGGGTGTGCTCAACTGCCTTAGGGGGTTCTTTTCCCCTGCACAGCTTCTTGCTCTGTACAGGGGCATAGTGCACCCTTGTATTGAGTATTGTTCACATGTGTGGGGAGGTTCCTCTCACACCGCTCTCCTAGACAAAGTTGAAAGGAAGGCCTTTCGTATCATTAACTCCCGTCCACTCACCAACTCTCTGCAATCTCTCTCTCTCCGCCGCAATGTTGCATCTCTCTCGCTATTCTATCGCTACTATAATAATCAGTGTTCCTCAGAGCTATCCCAGTGCATACCACCTCCTTTATGTAGGGCACGTGGTACCCGTCTTGCAACTCAATCCCACCCCTACTCTGTGCAACTCTCCAACCCAAGAGTGAAACGTTACTCTCAAACTTTCTTCTACTCAACATCTGAGCTCTGGAACTCTCTCCCAGAATCAGTCTTTCCCTCTTCCTATGACTTAAATTGCTTCAAACTCCGTGTGTCCAGGCATTTTGGCTCGAACGTCCCTTGATTTTGGCCCTGTCACTCTTTCAACTATGGGGGAGGCACTCGCTATAGGCAGTTATGCCTTTTGCCTCCCTCAATCACATAATAAAAAAAAAAAAAAAAAAAAAAAGATCCGAAGAGTTGATGGAGAAATATCGCAAGATGATCCAGCACTACAAAAACAAGTCAAGGAATATCATAATCTCAGGCATTCTCCCCAAGATCGACGCACCTGGCAAATTTTACGACAAGGCCTTCAGCACAAATAGCCGACTAAAATATTTGTGTCTGAAGGAAGAAGTTGAATTCATCAACCTCTGGGATAATTTCTATAACCAGCCTACTCTGTTCCGCAAGGATGGCACTCATCTAAACCCTGTGGGTTCAGCACGCATGGGTCGTCTCCTACACGAAGCAGTCCGCAGCCATGGATCAAAAAACGCCATCCGAGAAGAAGCAGCAGTGACATAAATCATCCAACGCCAAGCAAAAAACAGAGGCAACCGAGGACCACCAGCGATAAGGACCGAAGACAGCGAGGACCGAGGACAGCCATGAACATACATGTAGATCCGACAAGAACCAACAATATTATTAAAGAGCGTTCCGTGAGTTCTAAAATAACAAATTTAAAGGTTTTCTATGCAAACGCTCGTAGCATACGTAATAAATGTTCAGATTTAGAGGAGCTAGTGTTTACAGAAAATTATGATGTGATTGGCATAACAGAATCTTGGCTCAATACAGAAGATAGAGACTTTTTAGCAGAGTATTCACTTCCCGGTTATGTAATGTTTGAGAAAAGCCGAATAAATCGAAATGGAGGTGGCGTTTTACTTTATATCAAAGAAAGTCTTAACCCTACCCTCTTGTCAAAACCTCAAATTGCGAACGTCGACACATCTTTTGTGCTAATAAAGAATAATAAAGGTACAAAAATAATACTTGCGTTAATATACAGACCTCCAGCTCAATCAGTGCAAACTGACCGAGAAATTTACGAACAAATTGCAGATGTAAGTAACTCACAAGATACCGTAATTTTTGGCGACTTTAATTTACCTGTGACCAAGTGGGGCGTTACTCTTACTTCACACTCCGGACATGACTTGTATACGAACTTGCAAGAGAGTTCGCTTTATCAATTTGTTCGAACACCGACCCGTGGTAATAACGTTCTTGACATTGTACTTGCAACAAAAGAAGAATTAATAGAGAATTTGAATGTTGGTGATGAATTCAGTAACAGCGACCATCGTACGATAACTTTCACTTTAAACTTTACTAGTAACGAACCAAATAGTAGCATCGAAAAAGTCCCTAATTTCAAGAAAGCAAACTTTCATAAACTTAGAGCTATGTTTAAAGAAACTGAATGGAGCTTTTTAATTAACAATAACGACATAAATACATCTTGGAAGTTATTCGAAACCACTTACCTAAAAGCAGTGCAAGACTGCATACCATCGAAAATACGGCGTCCAGGCCATAATAATAAGCCCAAATGGTGGAATAAAGATATTTCAAACTGCCTGCTTGCTAAAAAGTTTGCTAATGATAGATTAAAATCCTCACAAAATGACGAAGAACGGTGAAATTTGTAGAGCTACGACGCAAAGCCAAAAAGTTAATTAAGCAAAGTAAAAAGACCCTAGAGTTACATATTGCGAATCAAAGTAAAACAAACCCAAAAGAATTCTATAGTTATATCAGAAAGAAAAAAGTAGTTACTTCAACTGTTGGACCGTTAGTCGATGAAAATGGAGAATACACTAAAGACGAAGTACAAATGAATAGTGCCCTCAATACCTTCTTTGCATCAGTTTTTACAACAGAAGACCTCAGTGATATCCCTACACCATCGCCGATTCAGATTGATAATTCAGATGTTCTAAGCAATATCACCGTTACAGAGAGAGAAGTATTGAATTGTTTAGATAAACTCAAGGTAAATAAAACGCCTGGACCTGATACAATCTCGCCTAGAGTTCTAAAGGAAGCTAAGGATGAGCTCTCCAAACCACTGACATTACTATTCAATAAATCCTTGCAGTCTGGAACTATGCCTGATCAGTGGAAGCTAGCCAACGTAACACCGATATTAAAAAAAGGCAGCAAATCCCTACCCAGTAACTATCGTCCAATTAGCTTAACCTCAGTTGTATGTAAAATGCTAGAAATGGTCATAAGAGACAGATTCGTAAATCACTTAGAGGAAAATAACATACTTAAAGATACTCAACACGGCTTTCGTAAAAAACGTTCCTGTTTAACAAACCTCTTCGACTTCTTCCACGATATCCTCAACCTCTACGATGAGAGTAAAGCTGTAGATATTATATACCTTGATTTTCAAAAGGCCTTTGACAAAGTTCCCCACAAACGTTTACTGCTAAAACTAAAAGCGCATGGAATACAAGATGGTGTGTTGAAATGGATAGAAAATTGGCTAAGCGACAGAAAGCAAAGAGAATCTAAATGGACCAATGTAAGTAGCGGGGTACCCCAGGGATCGTTACTAGGACCAATTATCTTTCTAATTTACATCAACAACATAGATGAGGGTCTCACCTGTACAATCTCAAAATTTGCTGACGATACAAAAATTGCAAATAGCGTACTCTCAAACGAACAAGTTGACGATATGCAACACAATCTAGATAAATTGTCACATTGGGCCCAAATTTGGCAAATGAGTTTCAATGTGGATAAATGTAAAGTACTACATATCGGATACCTAAATGAGAAAGCAAACTATTCGATGAATGGCACTCAGCTTAACCCTTGTCTAGCGGGGTGTTTTGGGCTTATTTGGGCATATTCAGGCCCTCCTGAATGATAAATCATGTATCTGCATGAAAATCAAATTATTTAGCAAAAAACTAGCCGCTAAAAGCTTCAAAATGAGACCAGAACGAGCTACGTAGCACTCGTGGTTCTCATACAGTGATACCAGTAACATGGGAGTTTAGCGTATAGCGGCATATTTTTCCCAGCTATGCTCACTACTGGCTACACTGCCGGCCTCTCGAGAACACAGGGAACATGATTTAATGGGCGGCGGTAAGCCCTGGGAGTCGGCTGTCTGGGCCGCTGCGCTCCCGGCCATTTGCACTCTATTCTGGGAGTAACAATATCGAGTAACCTAAAACCGAGTCAACAATGTTCAGAAGTTGTTAAGAAGGCAAACAAAATAATTGGCTATATAGGCAGGTCATTTGAGCATAAATCCAAAGACGTTATCCTAACCATTTACAATTCCTTAGTCCGCCCTCTTCTGGAATACTGCATTCAATGCTGGTGCCCTTATTACCAAAAAGATATAAACAAGCTAGAACGAGTTCAACGTAGAGTTACCAAAATGATACCTAGCCTAAAGAACAAACCATACGAAGAGTGTCTTAGAGAATTAAATCGATTTCCTTTAACCCAGCGCAGATTAAGAGGAACAACTTGAGATGGTTCGGCCATATGGAACGTATGGAAAGCGAGAGAATGACTAAGAGGGTGTACGAGAGCGAGGTGGAGGGACAGAGGGGGAGAAGTAGACCGAATATGAGGTGGAAGGATGGAGTGAGGAACTACATGAACGAAGGCAGTGCTGGTTGGGGGGAGGGGCGTCGACTGACTGGGGACAGAGGTGCATGGGGGCGGTTCGTTCGTGGCCACACCTTCGGGGATCACGGCGTCAGGCAATAGATAGATAGATAGATAGATTAAGAGGTGACTTAATTCAAGTGTTCAAAATCATCAAAGGCATCGACAATATGAATTGTAGTAAGTACTTCACTATCGACCAATCTAATTACATGCGGGGAAACGGTTGCAAAATTATTGGTAAATCTTTTAACTCACACGAATCTAAGAATTTCTTCTTCAATCGAGTTGTCAACTTGTGGAATGGGCTTCCCCGAGACGTAATAGACTGCAGCACCGTTGATTCATTTAAACTCCGCCTAGACAAATATCTCGCATCAAACCCGCGACTGACTGCGTTTGTAAATGAATAACTTTATTTTATCCTCCCCTCAGTTACTAACCCATATGTCCCCTACTAACTTCCTAGTCCTGCCACGGACATTAGTTCCAGGGCAGTAGTTCCCTTTCCAATGTTCCCTTACCCACTTTAAACCACTGTTTGGACACTTGATCCTCAGTGTTTTGGAGGACAAGCAGCCTAGAAGGGTCACTAGACCTGTTGTTGCTTGATTTCCTTTGTACTCCTTTGTACTCATCAATGCGATCACGTGGCATTATGCATTATGCAGGAAAGAATACAAAACGCTGGAGAATATATATGTGGGAAATGTTTTTATTTCTCTTTAAAAAGATACGTCTATAAAATGAAACTGTAAAACCACATGATCAGTGCTCATCAACGCGATCACGATCACGTGGCATTAGAAAATCAGAGCTGGGCACCACAAACAAAAAGTCAAGTCAGCAAACACAAATCAGCAAACCCAGAACATAACTTCAGCAAACACAAATGTGCAAACCTTGTGAAATTTCTAGTCCTCAAATGCAAATATGCAAACGCAAACCGTTTTTTATTAATTTTAAATTTAAACTACAGAATCAAGGGTAAATCAATAAATTAAATCTCTAATGTCAATAAATATATATATTTACTTAAATATAATGTTGCCCAACTTCCATGGACCTCAAGGATATACATGCAGGCTTTTAAAGCTTGGAAATTTCTGTAAAATGCCAAAACATTCCAGAACGTCACCCGCAGTGAAAGGGTTAATATATATAGCATAGGCCACTTAGTTTGTCTACATGGGCAGTAAAATGTTGGGGTAACTTGTTTATGGGGAAAGTGCTTCAGTAATAATCAGTATTCGCAATTCCGCACCATTCAGGAGGAGGTACGCCGGACCACAGAGGTGCAAGGAGGCGATTTATTCGTGGTCCCCCCTTTGGTAATGGCAATAGGCTACATACGCCTAGATAGGTCTACTTTAGATAGATTAAGTAATTTAATAGAAAGTAGCCTAGGCCTATTAATTTTAATGCTCAGAATAAAGGCCTAGCTTCAGATCAAAATTTAATAAAATTTTATTGTAGGCTAAATTTAGTCTAGGCCTATATGATACTTTCAAAATTAACACTTTCTACTTGACACTAATAAAATGAGTGTGATTATAGGCCTAGGCCTATACATAGAAGTTAGAACATGCAATATTTAGCCTTGGCCTACATGCTTTGAGGCATTTTGATGGAATTAGTGACTGATTATAGCCTAGACCTAGGCTATATATTAAAGTTAGAACATGCAATATTTAGCCTACATGCTTTGAGGCACTTTGATGGAATTAGTGATTGGCTGATTATAGCCTAGACCTAGGCCTAGGCTAGCCTATATATATAGAAGTTAGAACATGCAATATTATTTAACCTGCATGCTTTGAGGCATTTTGATAGGATTAGGGTAGCCTAGGCCTAGCCTAATAAAATTACTTATATTAGTAATTAGCCTATAGGCCTAGGCTATATTTAGAAGTTAGAACATGCAATATTTAGCCTACATGCTTTGAGGCATTTTGATGGGATTAGGGTAGCCTAGGCCTAGCCTAATAAAATTACTTATATTAGTAATTAGCCTATAGGCCTAGGCTATATAGGCTATATTTAGAAGTTAGAACATGCAATATTATTTAGCCTACATGCTTTGAGGCATTTTGATAGGATTAGGGTAGCCTAGGGCTAGCCTAATAAAATTACTTATTTTAGTAATTAGCCTATAGGCCTAGGCTATATATAGAAGTTAGAACATGCAATATTTAGCCTACATGCTTTGAGGCATTTTGATGGGATTAGTGATTATAGACCTAGGCCTCGGCTATATAGCCTAGCCTATATAAAAGTTAGGCTTAGCCTAGGCCTACATGCTTTGAGGCATTTTGATGGGATTAGGGTAGCCTAATAACATTAGTTTAGGTTAAAAATTAACAGGCTATCAATCAAATTAACGATAGCCTAACTTTATAATCTTAAATTAGGCTAGATTATAAAGTTATAAAGCCCTTCTCCAGAGACATCTTCTTGGTAATTACAGGCCCATAGAAGGGGCCAGGGGTGGCTTAGGTCCTGGATTTCTGCATGCTCTGCAGCATCACTGTCGGATGATGGTGGTGAACTGCTCCCCATGCTGTTGGCAGCTGCGGTAGGCATGATGGTAGACTCCATGTTCACTTCAATAGGCCGAAAATTTAAACAAAGTTGAAGTGCTAGCAGGTTGGAACTCTTGGACTGCTGTGTGTTGTAGGTGTTATCTCGACGCTTGCTACTAAGTAAGTGAACAAACGTGAAGAGCCGATGTATAGGCCTAGATTCCAGAACACAGGTAGTTGGCTTGGTCACATGACTTTTTTTGGCTGGAGCTGCAGGAGCGGCCCAGGGCTGGCTGGCGGCTGGAATTTTTATTTTGCGGACTCGAGGTTTGCAACATGGAGGTACTTTCCAGAGCTTCAAACCCGCAAATAGGCAGCCATTTTTGGCGCCAACGCTAATTCGCCAACAAAATGACACTTCCGCCATGGCGGAATTGGCTATTTGCGGAAGTGTTGGCTAAAGTGCCCAGCTCTGGGCATTATGCATTATGCAGGAAAGAATACAAAACGCTGGAGAATATAAATGTGGGAAATGTTTTTATTTCTCATTAAAAAGATATGTCTATTAAAATGAAACTGTAAAACCAGTTAAAATTGTATTTCGTGAGGACATTCATTTTGTTTAAATGAATACCTCAAGCCTGTCATGAATGATTGTACAACAAGTGGGAAATTTGTCAGGGTTGTTATTATCTGCTGCTGCCACAAGGATAGCAATGCAATCTGCACAGGAGGCAGCGTGTCGGCAGGGCAGAAGAACCACTGTCCGTTCCCTTCGCCTTAGGCAGATGCTGCACCGAAGTTCGTGAGGAAGATCTTGTGCACCAGCTTCGTTGTTGTCAGGGCCCTGCTGCTCGTTCCCACTCTCATCAGAACTGTCTACAGGAAGTTGGAATGCTGAAACAGAGCTATCAAAAGTGTAAACGACAGCATTGATGTATTGGGTCAATGTGTATGTTCCATTCTGTAATTGGTCTTTGAATTTCTGCCTGCGTTCAATGTTTCTGACAAACTTCTCCTTTTTCTGACGAGTGATCTCCAAGCCAGCATTCAGACACTCAATGTCCTTAATTGTGTCTGCTATCAGATTATTCAAATGGGTTAGGAAAGTGTAGATGTTCGGCTTGTGCTGGCGGACAATGGCTTTCAGTCTGCTGTGATATGACTCTGCATCATTATTAGTTCCACGAGCAAAATCGAAGACAGAGAGCCGTTCTGGAGTGACTTTTCCAATCCAGTAGTCTGTGATGTAGGTTTGGAATGCAGTGATCTTTGCCTGGGAATGATCATTGACGTCAAAATGTTCTTGAAACAGATAGTTAACTGCTTCATGCATCCGGTTGGCTGGCACATTAAAATGCCCCAGAACGAGAAGCCCACCACAGAAGCCACGAACGAACACCACACAGAAACACCCAAAGGAAAGGTCCACAGAACGAAAGGACCAGCTGACCGAGCCAGCCATTTCAGACAGGCCCAAGCCCGCAGGGCTAAGCAGCTCCAGGCCGCACCTAGATACCCCTTCTAAACTGACCATTTTTCCAAACCTCATGTACACTACCCCCTCGTGTCTACACTCCTAACTACAAAGATGATGAACAGGAATATACATTCATATTAAAAACACCCATGCACTGTCCCGACGTTGAGCCAATGCCAACACACCAGACAGCCATAATTATATCTATGTATGTTCTTACATCCGAGAAGTAGATGTTATATATCTTAGAAGTTAAAACACCCACGCCTGTCCCTAGACCTTGTATATCATTTCCCATGACGAGTATAGATATATGTAACCCGTGCTCAGTCGCCCCCTTGCATTGTTCCTCTAGTAACTAAGTGTCTCTAATATTAACTGCCACCAGTATTGATACGACATAGCGGCACTGTCCTTGTGTCGTATTGTGCCAAGTACAGATCAACCAGGTTTCATCACCTTATTAGGACGACGACTATAATGTCGTCGTTCATCGATGTATGCAATCCTTAGTTTAAGTATTAATATTAACATTCCCTAACATCTTGTCTTGCCAGACTAAGCTTCTGAAGACCCATCGCCCCATAAATCTATGTATTCAATCCTTAGGTTAAGTATTTTTTATCCGCCATTGTGTTCACCTTTTTCCATTTACTTTTCCACAATTGTCATACGTCTTCCCCTTGCCTCCTTCATATCCACAGTCCACACTACGCCAATTTACTTTGTGTCATACACCTCTTACCCCAACCAGAGATTGTATAAGATAACCTGGTTACCAGTATCTGTCATAAGTACCCCAAAACAATAACTAAGTACCCTACGAGCTGCCGCTGTTGTTGGTATATTTATATTTCATAGAAAACGCAGTTCCCAGGGCCAACTAATAGTATCCATAACCCCTCGGACTGATCACATAACTCTATCTTTTCCCGACTCATATACCACCCCATAGTTGCATTCCCCGGTAGCATTTGGCTAACGTATTCTACTGCCTTTTCAAACTCCCATATCAACTGCAGCCTAATGCCACCCCCACGCCCAAAGACCTTAGGGTCAAATTCCCCTATAGCCCCCTGCACTCCTCCCCTCTCATTATAAGACCCCGCGCTTCTCTACTCTTGTCCGACCTAGCCTCTCTCTCAGATCCTTGAATTGTCCGTTGCTAATGCTCTCCAACCTTTTATATATATACTCCTATCCAGCCTACCTTCACTTAGTAGGCCAGAACAACATTAGAACTTTACTAGCCCCTTGCATGCCATATATTCTCTTACAACCCATTCACAACCCTGCACCCAATGGTCGTCGGTGCGAGGCTAGCCACCTCGCCAGTAACTAACTTCTATTGCCATACTTCCAGATAAATGTGGCAGAGTTAGCAACCCAGTCTCCACCACATCCAGCAAACCCTACAATTAACAACCAGCCGAGTAAAACCAGCTAGCCAAGGCACCTTCGGTTTTGGTATTAAGGACACCCACATCTGTCTCATACACAGAGGGTTTTACGAACACTGGTGATATGGCAAGCCCCTAGCCACAGCCGCCGGACGACTATCACAGAGAGAGGGCGCCCAGCTCCCCCTTTTTGCCCACCCGAGGAGGGAGACCCCCACCCCCGCGGAGGTATACCTGGCCCCTGTTTTGACTTCCGAGTCATTGCCAGGTAGCACAGGAATTCTTCCTATCAATGAACTAACCATGCATGACTAACACCTTTACTAACCTCTATTAACTCACAATAAACCATTTACCTTTCTTGCATGCTCTGATCACTAAATTAGCACCTCAGCTATACCATAGAATTAAGATTGAACAATCTAAGAGAGACGCTCCTATCACAGCTGTCCCCATCCTCCTCGCAAAGTAGATCCAGTGTCTCTCCCCTAAATACTTCCAGTATAGCCAAAATAGTACCTCTTACTAAGGCTCAGTTATATGAAAATATAAAGGCTTCCTATAGCCATGTGCCACAACAGTAAGTACCATCTTACCTAGTCCCCATATCTATTGAGAGCTCAAATAAGTCCATAAGACTCGAGATCCCTACTGTCTACAGGGTCCAGAACCGAGCCTATTAATCTAGCTCCCGCCCCCAGTCAAATCAGTTGAAAGCTAGACACCAACCAGGGGTCACTACCCTGCAGTTAACTTCTAGCTCTGCCCTTGTGTTGTTCCGGAGTGAGATTCCAGAGCCGGCAGACTCTGTGGCAGATTTGGATAGAAGGACCTGCCCACGTATTTGAGAACTTCACACATATGACCCCCTGGACGGCCGCGGAACCAGTCGTTAGCCCCCAACATCATGGACGCAAGATAACCAGGACCAGACCCATCAGATACTACCCAAGATTCCCTTTAGCAGTACTACATATTACTGTGCTGTTTAGAGATTCACTTATTAATATTTCTACGAAGTGGCTATCTCTTTGCCCCAGTATAATTCATATAACCATTCAATTAGGAAGTGCTAAGCGTATCAGTGTTCAATAATTAACAGGCGATACTAACTCTCGTAATCAACCATATATCCAGATATTATTACCTAGAAGGAAACCCTAGTGATATCTGAATGTTCGCCCACTGATTTGCGTTCTATGTATTTCTGAGACAAGAATAAAACTTAGATCAGTACCCCCTGAGTTTACTAGAATTCCCGTGCTCTAAAATACGCGTGTCTAATCTAGTCTGTGAACTACTACTTGTGCACCAGAGCTACCAGTAATAAATCTAACAGTGAATATGATTCTATAAGTAACATTGATGGTCTTCGGTATATAAACCTGTTGAAT
The DNA here is from genome assembly GCA_032716605.1 of Paralithodes platypus. NCBI lineage: Eukaryota > Metazoa > Arthropoda > Malacostraca > Decapoda > Lithodidae > Paralithodes > Paralithodes platypus. The sequence continues at coordinate 25,194,276 of CM064480.1, read as the reverse complement.
TAAAGCCAGTGATCAGAAGATTAATACCTGAACGTTGGAAGTGGGAGACTAGGCTCCATCCAGATCCACTTATGTTAGTGTTGTTCGATTCTATTATATTGTCTTACACGAGTATTCTGCAGTGGTATATAAATAAACGTGATCGTGTAACTTGCTACCATGTGTTTCTTTGTGTTCTCTATTCCTCATATCTTGTATTGTGCATGCAGCCTTATATACCCAGTCAATTAGAACTCAGATTACCCAAGTTAAACCTGTAGAAAAACAGGGCATAACACACATAACTTAGTGTCATGATCTTTTCTCCCTATTTAGGTTGCGCCACATTTCCTACACCCGACTCGTGTCTGTCCCGAAGACTCGAATCAACTCGACTCGTCGGGCGAGTAGTGAGACAGTAGCGCCGAGTACAGACAGAGGCTCCTTCTCGTATACACGGCAGTATAGGAAATGTGACTGTATATATTTTTGTGTGTAGGAGATAATTATGCTGTATCTCTGTAGGAAATATGTCACTCCACTATAAACTGCTAAATTTGTAGGAGATGTGACGTGTAGGAAATCCACAGTATACAGGGTGTAGGAAATGTGGTGTAGGAGATATGCTGTATCTCTGTAGGAAATATGTCACTACACTAAAAACAGCTAAATTTGTAGGAGATGTGACGTGTAGGAAATACGCAGTAGACATGGTGTAGGAAATGTGGCGTAGGAGATATGCTGTATCTCTTTAGGAAATATGTCACTACACTAAAAACTGCTAAATTTGTAGGAGATGTGACGTGTAGGAAATACACAGTATACAGGGTGTAGGAAATGTGGCGTAAGAGATATGCTGTATCTCTGTAGGAAATATGACACTACACTAAAAACTGTGTATGAGATATGCAGTATATGTGTAGGAAATATGTCATTACTCTAAAAACTGCTAAATTTGTAGATGTGACGTGTAGGAAATACGCAGTAGACATGGTGTAGGAAATGTGGCGCACCCCCATATCACTTACTACGGAGAAGGGCGGTGGTTGACCAGAAGGGAGCTGGGAACGATATATTTGGGTACGTGAAAATAACAATGTGTGTGACAGTATCATTTCAAGCAACACACGGATCCCTCACTGTTAATTCAACATAGCCAGAAAACAAAATAGAAATGCGTCATCATATCCCAAAGGGATTAACGATACACCCCAAATACGAGTGTTTATTTCCTTGCGCACGCTCTCTCTCTCTCTCTCTCTCTCATTAATATGAATGAACACTTTTTAAACCAGTAGATATATATGTAAGTGTAGCTTCCCTTTCAGACTAATTTATTGCTGTCCTATATAAACGGTTTTTTTGTGGGCATTCCTAGCCCATAAGGTTACACTTCATCCTATTTTCCGGAACGGTTCTTTAGCTGTAGGTGGCAGAGAGTAGGGAGAGCGCCTTTTACATTGCTGTCATATTCTTCTACTACTAATGGGGATGGCAAGGTCAGGGTGGTTTGAGTATCTGTGGAACTCTCTCTCATCTGTGGTCATCGGGATGAACTGAAGTTATAAACCTAGGGCTGGATATATACTGTATATAATGTTGCAAAATTTTACTAAGAATTTAAACAAATTCAACTTAACTTAGCAAAATACATTAAAATAATGTTATAAACGTGCTAAGTCATTTACTGAGCAAAAATGTCGGTACGGTATAACAAGCAGTTTAGAGACAAACCATGAACTGCAAAAATATGATATAATAATACAGATATGAATGCAAACTAGGCCTATACAAATAGTTAATTATGAAACCGCAATGCTTTTGCAATAATTTCGTCTACTGCTTTTTCGGAGAAGTAACACTAAAATATATCAAACCATGCATGTCAGATGGTGAATTACTATACTAGTTAACCCTTACTTTTTGTCCATATCTATTTTCTTTGACCTGACCTGAAGTTCAAGGTCATAGATTATGGAGGAAATCATGCGTTTTTTTACCGCCATGCACTGGTCGTAGATCACTGTGAAAGGGAAGGCTATTTCTAATATATCTAAACAAATAATAATAATATCCACTAAAACATGTTTTATGATTCATGCCATGTCCTACCATTATTAAATATATATTACAAAGCAATTGTGAAACTATATTCAGCAGTTTCCAAAGTTAAATCAGAATCTGAAATAATTGAAGGCTGACATTTATATACTTTGCCTCCCCTGAGCTGAAAGAAAGGTTGGTTCTCCTGAGTCTTGACAACTTGGAACTTATTAGGCTTTTCTTACTCGTGGGAGTTTTTATATTTTTTAAGCAAAAGGTGGTAGGTTGAACCATGCAGCGAAGTCAGCTGCTGTACCATGTCCTGAGATGACAGCGCTGCATTTGGGGTACCACTTGCTGGGACGTGTTCAACGGTGGGCTTGGACAGTAGAGACAGTTTGGGATGTGTTGTCCTCTTCTTTACAGATGATGGGTTGAAACAGGTTCTTGAGCTGGGGGGCCCAAGTTATGACCCAAGATGATAATAACGTTTAGAGGTATAGCTCATTAGAACGTCTTCAGCGGTGGACTCGGGTAGGAGCTATTATCCACGCATTTTGAATATAGTTTGGAGGTTAAGGTTTGTGTCTCTGTGTGGATATACGTTTTTGCACTTATGTATTTTTTTTTAAATATTTTTGCACCTAAGTTTTTCATTTATAGGTTTATATAGTTTTGGTATTGTTTTGTGTGCTTTGCATTAATGCACTTCTACACTTTTGCGCTCATGTAAGTGTTTTGCATGCATGTAGTTTTATACAATGTGCTTATGCATCTTTGTGTTTATTAGTTTTGCATTTATATGTTTATGCTACCCACTCCATCTAAAGATTAAGTTTCAAAATAAGAGGTAAGTTATTCCATCAGATCACTAGCAATAGCTGAATGATATGGATCACTATGAAGTATATGTATGTATGGAGACTATCAAGAAAAAATTGCTAAAATTACACAGTTTATGAGCAATATTGTCAACACATTTACAACTGCAACATGTATTTTTTCAGGAATGGCTGAAATCTCACTCAACACACACAGCTCTGAGACTCGATCCAAGAAGTTTGTTTCATATGACAGTCTAAGATTCAAGAAGGAGCGGTTGGAAACGTTCATTGACTGGCCAGTATCATGGTTAAAACCCACAGACCTTGCTCGTGACGGGTTCTATTTTTTGCGAACAATGGACAATTGTGCCTGCGTGTTCTGTCGTGGGATTGTGGGGGACTGGCAAAAGGGGGACACAGCATGGAGGGAGCACCAGCAGCACTTCCTTCGCTGTCCATTTGTGAGGGGGCACCCGGTGAGTAACATTCCACTCAAGTACAGTCGCATCATCTCTCGAATATCCCCGAGGTCTGAAGTGAGCAGCAAGGAGATGAACATCTCCGGGGGAAGACGTCACATGCCCAGATCATGCTCAGAGAAAAATGGTCCATCCAACAAGACCCATATGAATCTTGAGGGGGTGGTTGGTCACAGTGGTCCCAAAAGACGTGACTACCTCACATACGAGAGTCGTTTAGAAAGCTACGCCCGGTGGCCGGAACTCATCAAACAGAAACCTAAGGAGCTGTCTGAGGCCGGCTTTTTCTACTGTTGTTTGAGCGATCATGTGCGCTGCTTCCACTGCGGCAATGGTTTGCGTAACTGGGAGACTGATGACATCCCTTGGAGGGAACATGCTCGCTGGTACCCCAAATGTAACTTTGTAACTCTCCACCAAAGGTCCAGAAAGGAGATTGAAGAGGAAGCCATTGGGGAACAAGCTACCCAAGCCCTGCAGCCTGGGGCAGGATATGCTACAGAGTCCATAGGCGTTATGAACAGGGTCAACGAGGTGATTGGAATGGTCGAGAGTGCACTGAAGCAACCCTTTTCCAGCTCCTCACCATCATTAGAGCACATTGAGATAAATGAGGAACCAGCATCCATTTTGAAGCCAAATGACAAGTCTTCTAATGACATTAAGGTTGTCGGTGCTATGCTTGTATAAAAATTCACTCAACTTGCGGAGGAGCTTGAAAAGATTCGTGAGAGTCTCATGTGTAACATTTGTATGCATGTTGAGTTGAACATTGTGTTCCTCCCTTGTACACACATGGTGACCTGTACCTCCTGTGATCTGGCCGTCGCTCAGTGCCCCATATGTCGTGAGGATATAAAGTACACCGTCAAGGCCATCCTCTCTTGAACATCACACTCCCACATTTTCATGAGAAGAAACAACATGAGTCATTGGGAAAACAGTGTGGAGAAGACAAGTCAAAAGCAAATGGATCCCCACTACAGACAGGTGGAACAAAGGAAGTAAAATAATCGGCCTGAAAGAATACTGGAAGCACGTCTATATAGATGCTATATAGATGTCTAAGTAACCTTATTAATCCATGTACGTACTTATCAGATATACTGACTGAAGACAATAAAAGACTATAAAATAACTTCTTGTTGTGTTTTTTCCACGTCTCTCAAATTATGCTAACGTAAAGTATGACTCGCTCATCTCTTACTATCACAATAGAGTTTAATTATTTTAGTTACCAAATTACCAATGAGTAACTATAGTTAGCGCTTCATGTTTGCGGGGAGGTGTCGCCGGCAACCCCCTCGGTTAGTGGGTTAAATCTTAGGTAACAGTTTTTCTGCTAAGGTTAGGTTTTTTTTATTGCTAATGTAGCACATCGCCTAATTGAAGTAAATTTAGGTAAATTAGTTAGTTTTTTGCCACAACTTACTTGCGAGAATATAGACAGATTTTCTAGATTTGGGTATACATGGTCTCACACCTAGCTTAACATTTTCCTTTATAGCTTATACTGTATGTTAAAAGGAGAAGGGAAATCCTACATGGAGAAAGTATTTAATTTCATACACAAGTCGTAGGGTCCATATTCCAGAATACAATACAGGGATTTTTACAAGTTTAAGGCATGGACAATCGTTCTGACTGTCGATGGTTTGAGCCCCACTGAAGGTATAAATACATTTAGTAGCTCACATGTATTTGTGAGATATACTTAATATTTATAACTCTCGTCCTTGGCTGTGTTAGAATTAAATTAAATCAATTTCAACCCGAGTTGTGTGGGGGTACTGTATTTGTAAAAATCCCTGTATGGTATCCTGGAATATGGATCCTACGACATGTGTATGAAATGGAATACTCTTTCCATGTAGGATTTCCCTTCACCTTATTATAAATAGGAAAAGGTTAAGTGTTATATCAGGATTTATACTAGGTGTTAGCTGGTTATATGGTGGATTCTATCTCAATTGGGCAGGTAATAAATTGATACATAAACATACATACACACATACAGAGGTGTAAGGATAACACACCACAAGACAGAAGATTCGAGAAATTTAGCAGACACACCACAAGTAATGCAGTCACTCGGTTTCTCTTTGGTAGACACAAACCGGAACTTTGCGGTTGGGAGAAGGGTACGAAGCTCGTCGACATGGTTGGTGACATATACTGGTAGCTTCTTTTGGCTATGTATCCAGTGACGTGTACTTTGGCTGTCACTCCAAATATATGTCTCGGAGCTCTGAAGATCGTTTTTATAAGCATCCTCAATGAAGTGAACAAGTCTTGCGGCCAACAGAACTGCAGTTAGCTCTAATTTTGGTATGGAAAAGGATTTGATCGGGACAACCTTAGCCTTTGCCATAACAAGACGGCCAGCGCCTGAGTCAACAAAATAAACAACAGTCCCGTATGCCACATTGCTGGCGTCTGAGAAGGCATGAATGGAAACGGGTTGATTGTGCACCACTCTCCGATTGAACCGAAAACCTCTGCAGAGACGAAGGTCTGACATAATGTCTTCCCATATTTTAACCAAATCGCTCGACAATGTTTCATCCCAATCCAACTTTAGTCTCCAAAGTTGCTGAAGGAATAATCGTGATTTAATCGATACCAGTAGCACCATTCTCAAGGGATCAAAGAGTTTAGCAGTCAAACTCAAGCAAATCCGTTTTGTAACTTGCTTATTCTGAGAGCACTGTACACCGAAACAGAGGGTATCAGTGTCCGTCCACCACTCCAACCCCAGCACCCTCACAGGCTCCTGCTGTTCTGCCGCAACACCATTATGCTGTAATACAGTCCGCAAAGCAGAACTGTTCGTGGCCCACTCTCTCAATTAATAATGAGCATCACTCATGAGTTCACGGACCACACCGTAGGTATCAACAAGGAAGTCTTCATCATTCCTCGTACCCTGTAAATTATCTATGTATAGCCCTGCTCGTATCTGCTGAATAACCTGCGGATCCGCACCAACATTTGATAAGTTGTTTAATATAGTGGCGTTGAACAAGAACTGGGAGCACGTGGCGCCAAATAAAACTACCCGGAAGTGATAACAGATGAGAGGGGAATCAAGCTGATGAGGGTATCTTGGCCACATGGAGTTTTAACATCAGAAATGCTTTCTCAATATCGCTTACCCAGGCATATTGATGGAGTCTAAACTGGAGGAAAACTTGAGTGAAGTCTGGTACCAGTGAGGTCCCCATAATATTATGTAGGAAATCATTCAGATTGGGCTTATTACTTCTTGCCTTGGCTGAACAGTCGAAGATGATATGCACTGGTGTTGTCCTACTCTCTTTTATAACTCTGTGATGAGCCAAATAGTGACAGGTATCAGAATCGTCGAAAGGCATCTCCTCAATAAACCTACAGGACACCTGATCAGTTATGACATTTGAGTATTTCTCACAGAAGTCAGGCTCTTAAACAAAACATTTCTGGAGACCACAAAGTCGGCCACTTGCCAAACCCTTTTTCGTCAGCAGCTGATCCTTACTATCATTCCAGGGCAGCCTTACTTGGCATTGTTGGCTGTCAGGATCATAGATGACAGTATCCTTGTATGACATCAGTTTTTGACCCTCAACTTGTGTATGCTCCCTTGATGCGATCCCGATGTGATCGATATGCTACAAAATATTTAAGTCATTCTTGCATGGTAGAATATTTCCAGTAGACATATCTTCATCCATTGGTGATACTGCTACTTTCAGTACTGTAATTACCTCTGTGTTGGAGCTGGATTTTGTGCTGCATATGACCCACTAATGGCGTATCCGTACTTGGTGGGAAGAAGAACTAGACTCCCCGACCTTTTGTATCCAGGCCGCACTATGTCATAATAATAGTCAGCACCGATGAGCAGCCCCAACTGGTCCGTGTCTGTTGCATGAGGGTCGGCTAATCTTATGCCTCTATGTTGCAACTTAACGATCTCAGACTTCAGGCTAAGTTCTCCCTTATGTTCAGGTAATTCATCAACCACTATTGCGTCTAGTCGATGAAATCTACCTCTGTGTTTCTAGTGCAGTGCTACTTTAGGATATTCCTGAGAGGCCTGTTTTCTGGTATACCCATGAAGACATAACTCTTCAGTTCCTTTTGATTCATAGGAAAGGGAGGATAGGCAAGATTACAGATTGTTTATCTGCAGCAATGGACATTGTAGTTGACGTAGCAGCAGTATGCTCTCTCTTATGCTTATCCTCCGCCGGCCTGCCTTCCTTCCTTTGTTTTTGTATGCATAAGGAATGGAAGTGTATACCCTTACAAAATTTGCAGCTTCATATATTAGGGTTAGTACAACCCAGATAGCCATGCTCACTTGATAAGCACCCAGTGCAAAGATGTAATTTCACTTTAAGAGGCCCTGTTTTGTATTTCAAGCACTTGTACTACAAATGATTGGTACCACTACACAAGACATAACTGAATTTTCTGCTATCATTCTGGGCACTAAACGTTGCAGTAGCCATTGGCGGTAATTCCCACTTTGTCTTGAACTGCCATGTTGTAAACTTCAGCCTGGAAACATTGGGTGAATTTCTTGTAATCCAGGCTTAAATCTCCCATTTCGTGTTTTCTAGTTCCTTTAGTGGTAACGGTAGTTTGTTTACAAGAGTTACCACACAGAATTGCTCCAAACAAATTCCATGGCTAGTGATGGACCTCATCACACTCTCTATGTTCGCATAGAAATTCTTCAAATTATCGGCCTGTAATTTGGGTGTCGCTAGTTCGTTAAATTGCATGACATAAGCCGCCTTTATGTGATCTGGATGCCCGTAAGTGTCTTGTAGGAGCTCAATCACAGGGGCAGAATTCGCGCGCTCTACAATAAAACCTTCGACAACTTATGTGCTTCACCCAGACACTGACCTTTAAGATAGGTTAACTTTTGTATGTCGTTCAGGTCAGGGGTTGTCATGAATTGTGCATTTAAACATTTCCCCAAAACCCGAACAAAACGTAGCATCACCATTACATTTTGGAAGACTTAGATGTGGCACCTTTACGTTCGACTTCTTCTGCTCTGGTAGAGCTGGCTCCTTCTTGACCTCGGTAGATATGCTTCCCTTCAGTGTAGCGATGATGACTTGTATGCTTTCTAGATATAGGGTATCTTCTCTTGACTCCTTGAAATATTAAGCGTCTGTCTCATAAACTGGAACCAGGTCTTCTTGTGTGACCTCGTATTTGTCAACCTGTTTTGTATGCTGAGCAACCTAGCTTCCACGTCAACTCTAGACGCCGTTTCAAGAAAGTCATCAATATCTGAGGTTAGAATTTGAAGGTAAATACGGGGAAGAGCAAGGTTATGGTCTTCGAAAGGGGTGAAGTCACAGAGTGTGAGGTGAAGCTGAACGGTCAGGCTATGGAGATCGTCAACTCTTTTAAGTATCTGGGCAGTGTGTTGAGTAAAGATGGGACTATGGATGAAGAGGTGCGGGAGAGGGTACAACAGGGGAAGAGGGTTGTAGGAACGCTAAAAGCACTAACAAGAAATAGGGTGGTCAGTATGGAAGTGAAGAAGTCCTTGCATGACAGTGTGGTAATCCCGACACTGACTTACGGAAGCGAAGCATGGACGTTGGTTGAGAGACTCAAACCAAGAGTGAGAGCAGTGGAAATGAATTACTTAAGGAGTGCGTGCGGAGTTACATGGAGGGATAGACAGACTAATGAGGAAGTAAGAAGGAGGTGTGGTGTGGAGGTAGATGTGCTGGAAAGTGTGAAAAGGAACAACTTGAGATGGTTCGGCCATATGGAACGTATGGAAAGCGAGAGAATGACTAAGAGGGTGTACGAGAGCGAGGTGGAGGGACAGAGGGGGAGAGGTAGACCGAATATGAGGTGGAAGGATGGAGTGAGGAACTACATGAACGAAGGCGGTGCTGGTTGGGGGGAGGGGCGTCGACTGACTGGGGACAGAGGTGCATGGGGGCGGTTCGTTCGTGGCCACCCCTTCGGGGATCACGGCGTCAGGCAATAGATAGATAGATAGATAGAACTGTCAATTGGCTCTCAAGCCCAGCCCGATGCTGCTTAGGAGTCCCAACCATGATGTTTAGGAGAAAAAGGAAATTTAGATACCGCATCAAATCAAAAATCGTAGAAAAATATGTTCTAACAAAATAAATCTATAGCTGAAAGTAACACACACTCGCGGAATCAGAAGAAAAAATGTGTAGGAAATTTAGACTTGCACAAATCAGGAGAAAATTATTTTAAATTCATACTCCTGGAGATAGAAGCTAAGGTCAATGATCGTTCATTATTTTATGCCTCTAGTGATTTGGAGGACCTAACCCTAATCACACCCTCAGTACTGGTGTGGGGATATAGACAGAGCTGGGCACCACAAACAAAAAGTCAAATTAGCAAACTCAAATCAGCAAACCCAGAACATAACTTCAGCAAACACAAATGTGCAAACCTTGTGAAATTTCTGGTTCGCAAATGCAAATATGCAAACGCAAACCGTTTTTCATTAATTTTAAATTTAAACTACAGAATCAAGGGTAAATCAATAAAATCAATCTCTAATGTCAATAAATATAGATATTTACTTAAATATAGTGTTGCACAACTTCCAGTGACCTCAGGGATATACATTTTAATAATGCCATGGGATACAGTAATGGGTTGAGGGGGCTTTGCCCCCCTCATCCCCCCCATGACTTATTATCATCATATATATTGCCAGTAGGGGGGCAAATAACAAGTACGCCGCGGCCCAACCAACTGTACACCCGCCCGCTAACACAACTCTTACCGTACCTAAAGTTTAATAGGCCTACAGTTTATTTTAGCCTAGGTTACTGGAGATGTCGCCCCAAAAACTTGTCCCGCATTTTGTATAAGGAACTTGCCCCGTTTTGGTTAGGTTTGGCTAACAAAAATATATATATAATATAGCCTAGACCTATAGCATAGGCCACTCCATTTGTCCGACATGGGCAATAAAACGTTGGGGCGACTTGTTATCGGGGAGAATCATTCAGTAATAATCAGTATTCGCAATTTTGTACCATTCGGGAGGAGGTACGCCAGATCACAGAGGTGCAAGGAGGCGATTCATTCGTGTCCATCCCTTTGGGGATGGCAATAGATAGATAGGTTTACTTTAGATTGATTAAGTAATTTAATAGAAAGTAGCCTAGGCCTATATTCATTATGATGCTCAGAATATAGCTTCAGATCAGAATAAAATAAAATCTTTATAATACTTTCAAAATTAACACTTTCTATTTGACACTGATAATATGAGTCGGTCATTAGGCCTATATACTGTATATTAAATATTTAGCCTACTGTACATGCTTTGAGGCACTTATGATGGGATTAGGGTAGGCCTAGCATAATTAATATAATTTTTATTAATCTCACCACCACACCCCCAATGAAATTAATTAAAGTATATATGATCCACCGGGATTCGAACCCGGGTTATCACACACATATTTTTGCCACCTTAACCATTACACCACCAGGACGGTGGTATTTATCAATACCAAATATCAGTGTTAAGAAAACATTAACAATATAAGTCAAATTGCTAGGCTACTAACTGAAGTGAAGCGCCGCTATACAATAGGCCTAGGCCTATTATAACCGCTTCATTTTACATATAGGCCGAGGCCTATTCGTTTATAAGAGGTAAGGCTAATGTACTATTCACTTCAAATACAACATGAGACTTTCCAACTCTCTTGTCTAATCATAAATAAAGGCGGAGGCGTAGGCTATCACGTGGTCACGAAAGCGTGTTATAAACATAACACCAGCTACACAGCTGATAGGCACACCATCGCCATCTATGGAGACGATGGAAAACCATGATTGGAATTGCCTTTCCTCTCACTTTACCAACCCTAATTCTCATTTTTATGATAAATATAATTACATTTACTCAAGGCTAGACAAAATATAACGCATTTTTTCCATCTGCTCATAACAAAACTCCATGGACCCCACTATTCTTCCAAGCTTACTTTTAACCCAGCAAGTGCGGCAAGACTTATATAAGGCCTACCGGTGAGCTGCGGGAAGCCTTATATAATCCAAGGCCTAAAAAAAAACATTTAAATCAGCCCAGTATCAATTTTTTTTTTTTTTTTATTGCCCCTTGGCCATGCCAAATATCACTCCTCCACATCCCCTCCTTCCACCCCCCCCCCCCCCCCCCCTGCAATTATCACCTATTCTCCCTGTTTTTCCCTTATTCTTAGGTATATATTCGTGCTAACATTAGCGAGTTGCTAGCAGGGCGTGGTCATCTGTGTTACCAAGTGTGGGAAAGAGCGAGAGAGAGACTACCACGCAATTACAGTGTCTCTCCAGCCATCGTGACGGCTGGCTGGCTGGCAGGCTGCCTCAGCCATAAGTCATGTAACTCCCGGCCTCTATCTCCGATTTTGACCATCCAAACGCTGTTTCCACTTGTTTTATTGCTGTAACAGGTTAATACCTTTATAATCAACGTAAAATAGGCGCATATGGATAAGTATTAACACTTAAAGAGCGGGGCCCGACTTAAGTCCGTATCTAAAAAGCAGCAAGTTAGGAGCATTATTAAGGCTTTTAAAGGGTTAAAATCGAGTGTAAATGGCCGGGAGCGCAGCAGGCCACACAGCCGACACCCAGGGCTTACCGCCGACCACTAACTCACCCTCCCTGTGTTCTCGAGCGGCCCGGCAGTGTAGCCAGTAGTGAGCATAGCTGGGAAAAATATACCGCTATACGTTAAACTCCCATGTTACTGGTACCACTGTATGAGAACCACGAGTGCTACGTAGCTTGTTCTGGTCTCATTTTGAAGCTTTTAGCGCCTAGTTTTTGCAGAATACATTTATTTTCATGCAGATACTTGATTTATCATTCAGGAGGGCCTGAATATGCCCAAATAAGCCCAAAACCCCCCGCTAGACAAGGGTTAATGATATTTATGGTACAATGACGATTTGAGTTTAGGAAACGGTCTAAATACCTCCGCACAGGGAGGGGTGGCCAATACCCCACCTATGCAACGGAGAGGTTAAGATTCGGCTATAATATGGTTTTCTTTTCCAAATCACATTATGTTACTTAAGGCTCTGTCACACTATGCCGATTTAAGTGCCGACGCTCCACGACTTAAAGGTCGGGAGCAGGTCTTTGCCTACATCGCCGCGCGACATGGCTGGGCGCCTACTCAAGAGAGCCGTCGGGAGAGGTCGTCAGGGGCCTCAGGAAAAGTTCGACATGCACAACTCTCATGAGTTGAGTCGGCGGCTAGTAAATTGACGGCACGGGGACGGTAGGCTGGCGACCCGGTAACGCCCAGGCACCGTCATAGGGGGAGGGCATACCGGGAGTCCGGGACCTGGCAACGTCGCACGGGACATTGTTGATAAATGGTGTTCGGGGTGTTTTTGTTTTAACATTGTTGGAGGTCTAGCGAGGAAACTAAAAAATAAATTAATATATAAATAAATAGACCCCAAAAATCACCACTGTCCCCTTAATCCGATCCCATCAACGAGTGACTATCTATAAACCCTTTCAATAGCGGTGGCGTCTGTTTTGCCATAGTTCTGCTATACTTAGACGATTTTATGCAGCTTAAGAACGGTCTGTGGGAGTTAAGAGAGATAAATGAGAGGAATGGAGGTCTTGTGATTGCTACAGGCCCTTTGTAAGCATACCAGTAATACAATAACCTAATAGTTGCCAGACTATAACGAGAAAGACGTCACCGGTACTGAAAGGGTTAACTATATGGCCTTGTTTTACCAATTACTCAAAAAAAAATAACACTTAATTAAGGGGAGATGGGTGCATTTGTTTGCTCATCTATGGATCTTTTTATTATGTTTTTAGTTTTCTCCCTAGGTCTCAAGCTTAATCCCCCCCCCCCCCCCCCCCACACACACAAATGTTGCCTCCGACGGACCGGTTTGCCTCGGTCGGGATCAAGTGTGACGGAGTAGGGGTCCAGTGTGACAGGGTGGCTGTCCATCTCCGCCGTAGTATCTATCGGCGCCACCCTACCTCCTATAGGCGCCGCTCGTCAGGAGCCTTTTCGCCAACCAGTTTGCGTGCTACAGCGCATGACGCCGCCCCAGCGGCGTCATTTATCTTCCTTAGGTCTTGCATGGTTGCCTCTCTTACAGTTTTCTTACAGTAGATCCTCTGGAAAAAGGCAAACTAGGCCTGTGTATCCAGCTCAGTACCAGTACTTGCACTGCTGCGGTCGTTCACGGTGTTGGCGGCGGCGGTAGCACCCTTTCCAGTTGCACCCCTTCCAGTTGCCGTTAGGCGGCATGCCCGTCCATACTGCCCGCCGTGGGCGTCCCGCCCCTCTGTCACCCACGATACTCGGCAGTAGTCTCCCCCTTGTATCGCCACTCCTTAAGTCGTGGAGCGTCGGCACTTAAATCGGCATAGTGTGACAGAGCCCTTAGGCTACTTAAAACACCTGTGTTAAGTGTTCCTACATCACTTTCGTTTTCGCCAGTTACAAATAGGCCTATAGGCTGTCCTAACGCCAGGTTTATCGCATATTACATCTAATATTCGTCTTTATCGTAACTCAGCTCTCTACATCTCAGTATTCATGATATTTTGACAATATCCATATCCAAAAATAAATAATCTAGACTATTGATAATTTAAATATATTAGCTCAAGAGTGGATTCGATTATGATTTGTGAGAGTACGTTGCGCAATTAATAGGCCTACGATCGAATCTCTCCAGGTCTTCAAATATTTTTGTTTACCTTTAACCCGTTGAGCCCCGGCTAGTTATAATATTTTGTTCACCCCAGTCCCAAGCCATTTTCACTTATTTTTTTTGTTTGCTAAAATGGAAGACAAGGATGAGAAATGAAAAAAAAACAAAAAAAAATCACCTCTGACATTTTTTTTTGGGGGGGGGGCCGGTGGGGGGTTGGGGGGGGGGGGGGAGCTTCAAAAAAATTTGTTGAGACAAAATGGAAGAGAATGGTGAGAAATGAACACACAAATAAAAAAAAACTCATTTCGGTCATTTGGGGGGCGGGGGGGGTTTCAATAGTTCGTCTCCCCCGCATGACCACCCGCCCGGGAGCACTAGGGTAAAAACTGAGTATGGCATTGTACGGCATACATCCTAAGGAGTATCTCACATAAATCTCAAGCCTCTAGCTCCCATACGACCGGAGTAATGAAGGTTCAAAGTGGCGGTAAACTAGGGGTGTAAACTATCCCCACTAAGCCCACCACCACCAGCCGCGCGGCTGTCTCGGCCCGCTCACACCTACTGGCCCGGCTCCCCCACACACTACGGTACCGCCCCCTCCTATTCTCCCGCCATTTCCTACCTTACGAGCCACGTAAGTGTTTTTTATATGTCGGACGCACGTGATGCGTCGCTGGGAGTTGGTGATCAAAGACTGCCGACGCAACACGTGCGACGCTGGGTCTCAACGGGTTAAGCAATATTTATTAAGTAATCTTTATTATCATGTCTTCCTTAGCATTTTCACACATCAAATCACATACGAAAAATCACGAAATATAGAGAGTGCACTAGATTCCAGCACAAAAAGTAGGCTAGTTGGCTTGGCTTTTGGCGGGCGCTGGAAGTGGTGGGGGCCGCGATGCCGTGTTTACCACAGGTGGGAGTTTTGCGGACTCAAGGTTAGCAACATGGAGATACTTTCCAGAGCTACAAACCCGCAAATAGGCGGCCATTTTGGCGCCAACGCTAATGCGCCATCAAAATGACACTTTCGCCATGGTGGCGAAATTGGCTATTTGCGAAAGTGTTGGCAAAAGTGCCCAGCTCTGGATGACTGTGGGGCCTTTCGGAGGAGCATGATGAGGATGTTGTGGGGGATCCGGACTATGTTAGCAAGGAAATGATCTCTGCTCGATACAAATATATTAGCAATTTATCGCGAGACATTTGGAATCGTTGGTCAACTGAATATCTGGTAACACTAAGGGAAGCACAGAAAAGTAAACTAGCACCAATAAAGGGTCATTGGCCCAAGGTGTGTGATAACATTACTGTTCATGAGGAGGGTCCTCGCGCATTATGGAAATTGGGACGTATAGAGGAGTTGTTACCCGGTCGTGATGGCGAGGTTCGTTTATCCAAGGTTCGAACCAAGACTGGGGTAATCACACGCCCTACTGTTTATCTATGCCCTCTTGAAGAGGGAAACGAGTGACCTATGATCGCCATCACACGAACCGGACCGGAACAAACAGCCCCTGCTACCCCAATATAACGCCCAAAAAAATAAGGTTAGGCCAACCCGCCAGCAAATCACAGTGGCCGAATGACAAAAACAATTACACCAAAATGGAAAGAATGGCACGGAATGTTAATTTCGAAAGATAAATTTTATGATTTTATGTGGTTATTCTGTTGTTAATGATGGACTGCAAGAAAAATAACACACACAAAGAATGAAGTTTTTACCTGATGATGTTGCTTGCTCAGATGATTATTTGGCAATATTCAAGATGGGAGAAGGTAGCCGGGCTTAACTAATGTGAATGCGAGACGGTTCGCCGGTGTGCCAGTTTGCCGAAAGACGTGAGACGGTTCACCGCGATTCGCCAATACCGTCCAACAAAGGAACATGTTGTGGGGCATAGAGCAGTAATTAACCCTTTGAAGTTAAGACACTGCAGCAGCTTATTCTGTTTAACATTAAACGATTTTATGCATCTTAGGAAAGATCTTCAGCAAAAACTGCGTCTTACTGATGTTAAGCTTTTGCCATGTTATCGTACATTATAATAGCTCACTATCTCATTGACACCGACTGATCGTCATTGATTACACTGAATCTCTCGCAGTCCCAGTTTGCTCATATCGTTAGTTATCATTATGGCTTTGTTGTATGTACCTGGGTATATTTTCACGTGGTCTTATTGAGATGCAAGGGGAGAAGAAATTCAAGAAAGAAAATACCAAAGAGTTGCCGCCAACGACCAACCTGCAATACCAGCCAACAAGGATTGCAACCATAAAATCATGCAACATCGACAGGACAGCACCAAAGCACCATAGAAAACACGGCCAACAGGGGAAGCTATCCCAACCTTACAGAAGATGCGCATCCAGTCCAAAATCTTCCCAAAGCCTTTCTGCAACAAGAAATCTCAGCACCTTGCAATATATACCACACATACCACAACAACCAAACCCCACATAACGAATCCCATTCATATCATATACCCCCCACAGCACAGCTAGAAATACCCAGAACACACAACCACATGGCCTCCCTCTACAACGACAACACCACCAGTCCTATGCAAGTTAGACACCAACATCAACCATGCGCCTCGATAGACTACAATCTAAATAGTGAAGTGTATACACAGGTGGTAACAAAATGCATAACATCATAAGAACTCATACGACGATGAACTAAACAGGCCAGAAATAGCAGAAAAGCCTCACACGTCCTATGCAAATATCCCTCAGAACCTGGCCGAATCCAATACCAAAGAAATATCTATGTATTCACTAGCCATACATAAATCCGAAATGCAAATAACCCCTAGTGCAACTGGCTCCCAGAGAGAAAACAAAGTCAAAATATCTACCATGCCCCTTTTGCCCCAAGATCGTTCACCCGGAACACCGACAAAAACAAAGTCACTATTCACGCTGAACAAGGTAGAGTCAAGCATTCAGCCTGCTGGCCTAAACCATTTGTTTGGTTCTGAACGTGGTACTCCTAGGTTAGAAAGGAGAATTAATGAAATTGATTGTTGTGAGGAAGTAAATTCTTTATTCTGTGACTACATCAACTCAAATGGGACAGAGAATAACTCAATCAGGGTTTACTCCAACTTAAGTGAGACCAAGATCGAGTTACACAATCAAAGGCAAGACAGGCCCTGTGATTATACATCAATCTGCGACCTCATCAACTTAAATGGGACAGAGATTGAGTTACTAGCCTCCTTGTCAGTCAATGATAAGTTCGACCTAGTCCAAGAACTTAGTACTGTTAGCCTGGATTTGTACCACAATACTATATCGAGATTCAGGACAGTCATATTTCTCACTTGGTGTAGTGACTAGCGTCTCGGACTTCCACCCAGAAGGCCCGGGTTCGCACCTACGCTCGGCGCATTAAAGATTTTTCACAAGCACTGAGTCGTTACCATCCCTCATGAGCAAAGGGATGGGGTAGTAGTACAAGACCCCAATGGAAATACGCCTAATCGGCCTTATTGAGCTATCCTTAGCTAGCTTAGCATGCCCTAGCTTTAAGAACTATTATTATTATTATTATTAACTGTCCACCTACGCCCGGGAAAACTATATGTTTACCGAGTGCAGGGGATCCTTTAGTTTCATCCCCCAGATTCAGCGTGGATAGTAGTGTCGTAAGTCGCACTAAGACGAGTTCGCGAAAAAGCCGAGCAGAGCGTATCTTAGAGTTGTTTGGGCTTGAACCTAGATGGGAAGTGTGAATATCTCAGTGCCCCTCTAATCAAAGGCACGACAGCCCGTGACCCAGCTACAGTCTCTGCTCAAACTCGTTCTACCAGTGTTTCTATACTCTCTAGTGTTTCTAAAACGCCTGGACCTGATACAATCTCGCCTAGAGTTCTGAAGGAAGCTAAGGATGAGCTCTCCAAACCACTGACATTACTTTTCAATAAATCCTTGCAGTCTGGAACTATGCCTGATCAGTGGAAGCTAGCCAACGTAACACCGATATTCAAAAAAGGCAGCAAATCCCTACCCAGTAACTATCGTCCAATTAGCTTAACCTCAGTTGTATGTAAAATGCTAGAAACGGTCATACGAGACAGACTCGTAAATCACTTAGAGGAAAATAACATACTTAAAGATACTCAACATGGCTTTCGTAAAAAAACGTTCCTGTTTAACAAACCTCTTAGACTTCTTCCACGATATCCTCAACCTCTACGATGAGAGTAAAGCTGTAGATATTATATACCTTGATTTTCAAAAGGCCTTTGACAAAGTTCCCCACAAACGTTTACTGCTAAAACTAAAAGCGCATGGAATACAAGACGGTGTGTTGAAATGGATAGAAAATTGGCTCAGCGACAGAAAGCAAAGAGTAGTCATAAACGGTAAGGCATCTAAATGGACCAATGTAAGTAGCGGGGTACCCCAGGGATCGGTACTAGGACCAATTCTCTTTCTAATTTACATCAACGACATAGATGAGGGCCTCACCTGTACAATCTCAAAATTTGCTGACGATACAAAAATTGCAAATAGCGTACTCTCAAAAGAACAAGTTGACGATATGCAACACAATCTAGATAAATTGTCATGTTGGGCCCAAATTTGGCAAATGAGTTTTAATGCGGATAAATGTAAAGTACTACATATCGGATACCTAAATGAGAAAGCAAACTATTCGATGAATGGCACTCAGCTTAAGAATGTAAACAGAGAAACCGATCTGGGAGTAACAATATCGAGTAACCTAAAACCGAGCCAACAATGTTCAGAAGTTGTTAAGAAGGCAAACAAAATAATTGGCTTTATAGGCAGGTCATTTGAGCATAAATCCAAAGAAGTTATCCTAACCCTTTACAATTCTTTAGTCCGCCCTTTTCTGGAATACTGCGTTCAATCCTGGTGCCCTTATTACCAAAAAGATATAAACAAGCTAGAACGAGTTCAACGTAGAGTTACCAAAATGATACCTAGCCTAAAGAACAAACCATACGAAGAGCGTCTTAGAGAATTAAATCTATTTCCTTTAACCCAGCGCAGATTAAGAGGTGACTTAATTCAAGTGTTCAAAATCATCAAAGGCATCGACAATATGAACTGTAGTAAGTACTTCACTATCGACCAATCTAATTACACGCGGGGAAACGGTTGCAAAATTATTGGTAAATCTTTTAACTCACACGAATCTAAGAATTTCTTCTTCAATCGAGTTGTCAACTTGTGGAATGGGCTTCCCCGTAACGTTATAGACTGCATCACCGTTGATTCATTTAAACTCCGCCTAGACAAATATCTCGCTTCAAACCCGCGACTGACTGCGTTTGTAAATGAATAACTTTATTTTATCCCCCCCTCAGTTACTAACCCATCTGTCCCCTACTAACTTCCTAATCCTGCCACGGACATTAGTTCCAGGGCAGTAATTCCCTTTCCAATGTTCCCTTACCCACTCTAAACCACTGTTTGGACACTTGATCCTCAGTGTTTTGGAGGACAAGCAGCTTAGAAGGGTCACTAGATCTGTTGTTGCTTGATTTCCTTTGTACTCTCTACGAAATCCTTTAAGTGCTTTTCCTAGTTCGTAATGGTAACAATGATTACAATGAGGGTCTAGACTCTAGAGTCTAGACTGAGGTATGTCAAGGTTCATTTATTAATTAACGTCAGACAGAAGAATTTTCCTCTCTTCCCTCCTTTATTTATTATCCGTTGCTCCATTTGCGGGAGACCAAAACACACTCTATCTTGTGGAAAATATATACATACTTCCTTGAATTCAGGTTCCAATTCCTCGCATAGGAAATACATATATTATAGGTTTGACTCCTGTAAGGAGATAAAGAAAACCTAATATTTAGTAGTGGCCCCGTAATCATTGACGAACATGCCTATTACATAAGGCATCCTCTTCAAACACTAATTCGCCGTAGTTTGAATCTACCGCGCAGAGCATTTAAAATCTGAGGAGCCTTCATCATGAGCGCACGCGACCTCACTCATGGCTTCAGTCATTATGAATTTGGTTCTCACTACGAAAAAACTTTGTAAACAATAAAAACAAAAAGAAAATAAGAATAACTGTCCAATAAGCTTTCCATCATATCGTGGATATACTTGTGTGGATCTTTGACCAGACGCTGATTCAGGCGTCATTCTTCCTTCACTGACATATCAAGTAAACCAAAATCCTTAATACATCAACGAATGGGAAGGGGATGGTTGGGAGGGCCCCAGTCGTCAATGATTACGGGGCCACTACTAAATATTAGGTTTTCTTTATCTCCTTACAGGAGTCAAACCTATAATTTATTAGTGGCCCCTCCATCATTGACGAACATGCCTGATTTCTAAGACTGGAGGGGGACATTCGTAATCATATCATAACTCTAGAAAAGCAGATAATCAAACAACCACATAGTATTCTTACTTCGAAAATATATTTAAACATGGCGCAGCCCATATATATACAAAAAAGGGGTTCAAGCAGGTGCGTGCTTCAAAGAAGCCTGCTTGACAAAAAAGGGTAACTCTGGAGATTCTGTGAACAGATCTGTAGTTACAAAGGCACCCCACTCAACGAGTGGTGACAAAAATAATAAGTTATAAGTTTACATGTGCACATAATAAACCCCATAATATTCGTGGAAATGTTTTACAAACGATCTCCACTGTTTAAACTAAATTGCTTTCACAGCTAAAACTACTATAACAACACTTGTTTGTACTAACAATGTACTAGCAAAATTTCTCGCCCTGAATAGAACAGAGAAATATTCATATCACATTATCCATAATTTGTCTCACAGCTCTTACATTCCGGCGGGGTCTAGGGTGTCCTATGTTACACCGACTGCACCCCCCCCCCCCCCCTCCTTTTCCCTTTGAAAGTAAACAAAAGTGACTGAAGGGCCACCTAGACCCTCTGCCTTAAAGCTATACATGGTAAGGAAGGTTTGTCTAGAGCAACTGACAAGTATCTAGCCAAAAACGTATAATTAGACGCCCACAACTGTGTGGACGAAATATCTTCAACTGAAAAGTTCTTCAAGAAACGTAAAGAGGCTGCCCATTTGCGTAAATCGTGGGCCCTACCCACAATGCCGGAATTACTCTCTTTAATGACTTCGACCAGAAGAGAAGCTAACCTCCGTTTCAGTAAGTGTTTGCCCGTACTCGCTACCCATCAAGCACCTTGGGGGTTTAGAGGAGCTCCTCTCAAATATTTGGTTAGAGCTTGCACTGGACATAGATTATGGTGCACCTTTCTCCTTTTTAACGCCGGCACAGTGAACTCAGAAAACACGTGTGCACTGTGCTCATTCTTGGCTACAAATCCCGGGGAAGGTGCAATGTGAATACATTCATTAAGTCTACCAAACCTAAGGCAATTAGGTGTGTTGCTCATCGCCGCCAGCTCAGACACTCTGTTCCCGGTGGCCAAAGCCAAAAGGAATACAGCCTTTTTAAAAGGTAACGCAAAATCTGCAGTATTTTGGTACAGACGAGAGTGAAGTAAAGACAATGCCTTGTCCAGAGACCAAGTAGGCATGAGCTGACGGGGAGGTGGGCGGAGTTTAAAACATGCTCTCATAAAACCTGTTTCCTCCACCACCGGTATGGAGAGACCTGTAAGGTCTAAAAAGGGCACTCTAATCGCAGTTAAGTGATTTTTTAACGTTACCACAGATAAACGTTTCTGCTCAAACAGATAATTCAAATAATTAAATACTAACGCCACTGAGGGCACAGTCTGTTCTGTTCTAACGATCCAAGAAGTAAAGGCTTGCCAATGTGATTGATACTGTCGTTTCGTAGACTGAGTATATTGATTGATTAATTTATTGGTCACATCTCTACCATACGGTGGTAGCCACTTGGCCTCCTGAATGTCCATAATGCAAAAGTCAGAGAGGTCGCTAGGTTG
Source organism: Paralithodes platypus (assembly GCA_032716605.1). Classification (NCBI taxonomy): domain Eukaryota; kingdom Metazoa; phylum Arthropoda; class Malacostraca; order Decapoda; family Lithodidae; genus Paralithodes; species Paralithodes platypus. Next base: position 25,172,288 of record CM064480.1, on the reverse strand, counting down.
CCAATCGTATCTAAGTGGAAATACTCGACCGGGAGCGACACCGGGTGCGAGCACCACGTCTTCAATTGCTGGTACCATAACTGCGCCGGCCACAGGGGCACGATTAGCGAGACTAAGCCTCGATAATCTCGTAGTTTGTTCACTACGTGGCACATTAGTGACGCGTCTGGGGGCGGAAACAGATAGATGGAGCTCCATCTGTTCCAGTCTGTCACTAGGGCGTCCGTCCCCCCTGCCAGCGTTTCCGTCCGGCGGGTGAGGTATAGAGGGAGTTTGTGAATCCCCTCGGATGCAAACAGATCCACTTGTGGATGGTAGAGCTCTGCAATCATTAGGTTGAAAATGGGTTGCTTGAGCTCCCATTCTACTGTCGTGCTCTGTCTCCGGGACAGAGCGTCTGCCCAGACGTTTGCTACGCCTGGGAGATAAGATGCGTGAAAATAAATGTCTAGCCTGTTGGCTAGAGTAAAAATCTCTTCCGACACGGTTAGCAACTTCCTTGATCTCGTTGACCCCTATTTCTGAATACAGTGAACTGCATTCAGATTGTCCATTCTGAAGGCCACCGAATTGCCCCGTAAAGTAGAGCCGTGAGCCTGAAGGAAATACAAGGGGACTAGTAATTCTTTGACATTGATGTGGGAGATTTCTAAGTGGGACCAAAGCCCCTGACCCTGGTGCCCCTGGTTTGACTGAAATCCCCAACCTATCGTGCCTGACGCATCCGTGTCTACCCATACCGTTGGCGGAGGAGAGGTCCATGACATTACTGAGTGCAGCGTTTCCCTCTTCGCCCAGACCGCCAGTAAGGTGTGGATTAATTTTGGGATGGGCCATAATTTTCCTGCCGGTAAGAGTGGGAAATATTTGTTGCCCTCCAATATTAACCGTTTTACTTTCAACCGGCCCAACATTACAGTTAGTTGAATCCAGTTGAGAGAGCCGACCAGAGACTCCCAGACCCTCCGTGTCGTAGTCAGACTGTGAAGAAACATGAACAGTTTCCTGCGAAACCTGTTGCGATTGTCCACACTCTGACTCAGAGTGAGAGCCAATGTGTCCCAAACCAGCCCTATCCACTGAATTACTCGTGAGGGGACAAGGTTTGACTTTACCAGATTTACCTTGAACCCTAGAGCTTCGACATGAGTTAAAAGTATGTTGACATGTTTGATGCATAATTGCTCTGTCTCTGCCACCACCAGCCAGTCGTCTAGGTACCACAGAACTCTGATTCCTTGCTTTAACAACGGCATCAGGGCTTGCCGGACTAATTTCGTGAATAGTCGAGGTGCCAGGTTCAAACCGAATGGCATCCTCTGAAAAACAAAATTTTGGTGCCTGATCCGTAAGGCCAGAAACCTTTGAAATCTTTTGTTGACCGATACGTGCCAATAAGCATCTGTCAGGTCTAGGGAACACATCCAACCTCCCGGCGGAAGTGTTAGCCTGATTTGGTGTACTGTTAACATTCGGAATGACTCGTTGTGAATGTGAAGGTTCAGATAAGACAGGTCGACGACCGGTCTCATCTGAACACTGTCCCGTTTGGGAACCAAAAAGAGCTTGGACGTGAATACAGGGTAATTTAGGGGGACCGGGATGATGACATTCTTGGCAATCATTTCCTGGACCAGTGACTCCACCTCTAAAGAAACAAAATTCGCCGTTGTCGGCTGACGTCGCTGAGGTCGGCTGAGGTCGCCGGAGCCACTGCCAAGTGATGCCCTTGCGTGCCACCATCCGTGCCCAAGTGTTTACCGGCCATGCTTTGTGACACGTTCGGAACGACCCTGTTAGCAGACCAGGGTTCGCCGGCTGTACTACCCTCGGACCCGCCGGCCTTACTACTGGCACCGGGAGTGAGAGAGACCTTAGTTTATTTACGGTGGTGGAGTTGGCGGTGGCGGACGCTTCGCCGGCTGGCTGGCGTTGGCAGAAGACGGGCCCTGACCTGGCTTATTATAGCCGCGTCCTTTCTGACCTGAAAACCTACCCTGTCTATGCCTGAACTGACCTTGAGTGGAGGAGGACTTAGGTGGAAGAAAGGGCTTAGCTCCCCCCGGCTGAGCTTTAGCGACTGGCCTTGGTTTGGGGAAGTTAAAGGCAGGTTTCTTAGAAGGGGTGGAACTGTGTTTAACGGCCTGAGCCATATTAAAAACCGTTCGCCACACTTCAGGGGACATTAAAGAGGGAGTGAGCACTGGTGACATGACCACCTGATTCGCAATGCGATCAGGCAGTTTGCGGACTAAGGATATTCTAAGATCTTGTCTCGCTCGTACCGCCTCAAGCAAGGCAGTGCGTACGTCACCTAATGATTGGATTGACGAATGAAGAAGCAGTCGCCGGGACAATTCAACCGAACGTCTGGCATCCGCGTCTGCGATTGCCTGAGTGGACCGGAGCAAAGACTTAGCTACCTGTTGAGACACTATGTATTGAGAGAACAGGCGAAAAGCTTTCCCCCGTAGCCTAAATTCACGGTCTAGGTGAGTTGGGGTAGGGGTAGTGAAAGGGTCTTTTAGCTCACAAAGATTAATTTTAGGGGCAGCTAAGAAAGCAAACAAAGCCGAAGGGTCTCAGCCGGCAAAACACACTGGCATGGAGAACCAAGAATGAGTATCTTGAGGGATCTGGTGGGAAGTTTTGGAAGTAAATGTGGTCGCAAAGTTTTGAGCCTCTGTCTCCCATTCCAACCAAGGTCCTGGGCCCAACTGCCCCACCTTCAAGACTGGATTAGCCGCCGCGTCTGTGACGGTTTGCAAATCGAGTTCTGGAGTGAGAGCTGACAGTGTCTTAATGTCATTAAACCCATCATGCTTAGACCAATCAGAAAACAATATTGAAGCTGAGGCAGGGGGTAAAGCAGGCTTAGCAGTATAAACAAAATAGTCCTGGTGATAATAACTAGGTATAGCCTTGATGTTGACATCTAGCACATTCCCCATAGTATCCAAGGCCCTTAATTTCTTAGATTTATTGCCCTGGATTACCCACTCACGCGGCACTGGGAGCTCCCCTGACAAGGTAGGTTGGGCTAGCTCTGGTTTAGTGGGGGTCAAAAGGACCCATGACTCGTCTGGTCCGTAAAGCAAGGGCATAGCTACCTTTTTGAGAGGCGCTCTGTCTAGAGGGGGCGGATTGACATCCGTTATAACCCTTACATTCGAAGTGGTCAATGCCGCCGTAGCAGGCCTAGTAACCACCGATGGTGACATAGAGAGGGGGTGAGGGATCTGAGGCAAAGCAATAGAAGTCATCAGAGGCCGTACTGTAGAGCTTGTCGTGGGAGCTCCCAAGTCCACTGTGGGAGTTTCCTGCTGTTGGCCAAAAAATCTAGATAAAGCATTATCAAGTAGCCCATCAATTTCCTGTGCAGTGACAAATTGATTTGATGATGTGCTCACTGATGAATCATTAAGACCTTGTGCGGCATCGAAGCCTGAACCTGACTCTTGCCCTTCCATATCCGATATCATCAAAACCTCGTCTTTGTCATCCTGTTCCTCCTGAGAAGATCCTGCCGAAGCTGGGGTACCATCTTGTTGCCAAGAAAAGTTAGGAGTAGAGGAAGGGATCGCCGCGTCCCGATGGACGTCAGCCACTGTGTGAATAGTTTGAGCCGGAAGTGGGTGGTCAGGCCCCGGACGAGAATATCGCCAAACACCTAGGCCTTGGCCTATACTCCCGTGGGAGTCTGAAACACTCTCAACCACTGAGTCCTCTGAACCCTCCAACTCCAGGGTTAAAATGTTAATGGGTAATTCATCTTTAGGTACAGGTACTACACTGGACCCTTGAGACCGAACACAAACTCTGTCTGGGGTAGAGGTATGACGAGAAGCACTAGAAACAGGTGAGTGTCGGTAGGCCTTTCTATCATGGGAATCCTTTTTTGAAGATTTATGGCTGCGGTGTGACCGTGAACTACTCTTTGATTTGGAGGATTTATCGCCGTGACCCCTGGTGGAACTTTCTGTCTTACTCCTCTTACTCGATGGTGAAGAGGCAAGACGCGGTGGCTGGTGTCTAAGGGGTGACCTAGACCTAGATCTCGCCCGAGACGAGGAGACTGCCGCCGGGGGTGTAGGCTCACGGTGACGTTTCGAAGTAGCAGGGGCAGGAGATGACACAGAACCCTGTCCAGTCTCCGCCGGCTTATGACAAGTTACTCGAGAGGAACGTTTATTAGGGGGAGGGTGCTCAAGAAGAATCTTATCCCAAAGAGGGACGTTGTCACATTGAAGTGACTTATGAGCCACAATCGTAGTATACGCTGACATTTGTTGCCGAACTTCTCGTAAGGCGACCGCTGCGGTCTTATCATTATCTTGGAGGACTTTGACACATAGTTGGGAGCAAAAGGAACAGTTGCGCATCACCCACAGACCTCTTGAACGGTCTAGACATTTAACACACCTGATACAAAGAGTGTGCGCAAAAAGAGGGATACCGGCACAGGTTGGATTAATGCATAAAGCAAAAACCGAGGCAAAGGTAGCCATGACAGAGACTGGTGGGGACTTACTGCAGGGTCTGTATTGGTCCGCCGGGGCCCAGCCCTGGAAAAAAAGGAAAATTTACAGGAATTAATGCTCATAAGGTTAACCCAAAATGATCGCATACAAGTGTTCATAACCCGCCGGATAACGAGGCGTAATCTCACAATGATTACAGCTCGTTATGCGGCGGGGTTTTTATAAAGATATCCGAATATCTAGACATGTCTTTAAGAAAGTTTTAAGAATACCCTCTGACATAATATAAAAGACCAGTATGTCGTTTATAAAGTCTTTCTGGCGGTGACTGTTACAAGATTCAATTTTGAAAACAACCCCCCACAAAGACGCCGGCCCCTGAAGTATCTAGCAGATTAACACAGGGCAGGCTGATACGAGACCTGTTTTCTAATGAATTGTCACCAAGATCGCCGTATGGTGAAGGCGGCGATACAGAGCCGTATCTCTCAATTAATTGGGTAACTAGCTTGAATTGTAAATTCCGTATTTCCTCCTCCCAGGAGCACCCGCCGGGTGTGGCCAACTTATGAAAAAATACGTTAACCGTAATTGAGCCTTCGATCGCCGTAAGAGTGAGGGCGGCGATACATATAGTATCACTAAAATGGACCGGTTAACTAAACTGAATTACCAATTCGTTCATCCCACCTTAACAAGGTACACCCGCCGGGTGAAATCTGATGTCTTAAACGTTAACCCCATAAGTTCCTATCCCCACTTCTTTGTAAAAGATCGCCGGGGAGGAAAGCCCACAACAACAGCTAGGGTTTTTCCTTTGGTTTGTAAAACCGGGTAGAAAAACTACATAACATATGTCCGCATGAACAATGTTAGATGGGTACCACCAATCCGCCGGGAATCATAGGGAGCCTGAAACAGGCACCAACACAGAGACGCAGTCTTGGAGAGCCACAGACACCAACTCGCCGGGGACACCCGCCTGATTTGAAACCACGCGTGGCCAAACACGGCTCACGGCCGGAGTTTTCATGGTGAAACCGAGAAAACCCCTCCGGAAAGTAAACCACCCCGAACAGACACCATCTGAACGCACATAGGACCCGAGAGATAGCCAAGCACGACTAACCTAGGGACCACAAATATAATCCGTGGAATTAGCCAATACACAACTAAACCCGGATACACATGACACAGTAGGACATATTTATAAAATAAATCAATAACACTTGTACATATGGCAAAGCTACGAGCGGCTGGCTAGGCCTAAGCAAACGGCACAAGAACTGTTGAGATATAAACAAAAAGCACTGGAAATATAACAACAGGAACCACCGCCAACACACCACTGTAGTAAAAACTTCCTACCAAGGGAAGACCGACTCGGAACCCAGAAAAAACTTCACTAAGTGAAGAAAAATACGCTGGGAACGTCAGCAAAGCAACGCTGCCTCATCAGAAAGATAAAAGGCAGCAGAATTAATCGCGTAATGAAAGCCGCCTGCATCACAAGCTAACTCAACTATGAAAAAACCAAAAATTCACCTGTCCACAACAGGACCACGAGGGTACATCCGAAATAGATGCCCCAAACACACGACCCAAAATACACTGCACTGCGGGCAACCAGCCCAGGACACTCCTGCTACGCATATCCTAACCTTTCTCGATACATCCCGGAGTAAACAAATGAGAAAAATCTCACTAGGGACGCAGCAAATGCGGAACCAGCGGGGCGTGGAGAGAGACGTCCGGGCCGGCTGATCGCAGAGCAGAGAAGGAAGAATGACGCCTGAATCAGCGTCTGGTCAAAGATCCACACAAGTACATCCACGATATGATGGAAAGCTTATTGGACAGTTATTCTTATTTTCTTTTTGTTTTTATTGTTTACGAAGTTTTTTCGTAGTGAGAACCCAATTCATAATGACTGAAGCCATGAGTGAGGTCGCGTGCGCTCATGATGAAGGCTCCTCAGATTTTAAATGCTCTGCGCGGTAGATTCAAACTACGGCGAATTAGTGTTTGAAGAGGATGCCTTATGTAATAGGCATGTTCGTCAATGATGGAGGGGCCACTAATAAATATATATCTTTTCCAGGTATAAAGACATACACCTACAAGTAAATCTCGAACACTTCATGCAGACCTAAGTTTATGCGTTCTGGAGAAGCCGGTAACAAATTATAAGCGTAAGGATTATCGGAGCAGCTTCAGTTTGTCTTTGAAGTGCTTCGGATTTATTGAGGCTATATAAAACAAAACTTTTGTTATCTTAAATAATGTTAGTATGTTATGTACTGTATAGAGTATTGTTTTCCAGTTTCAAAGAATAATTAATTAACCCTTATTTAGCGGCGAGCAACATAAGTCGAGTTAAATAAAGCTGGACTATGTGGCGGCGCTCGACATAACTCGAGTGGCAATTTCAGCACGTAATGTGGCTGAGAGAGAGAGACAAGTGGTGGCAGGAGACTAGCGAGCGTATGACTGCTCCAGACCACCGCGGCGAACCTACTGACACAAATCTCAGCTCCCTCCTCCCTCTCTCACTCGCTACATACTCAATTATGTACTGAAAGTACCGAATTACCTGCTTTTTGCACTCGCGTTGCACGGTTATTGCAAGAAAACTATCCATCATACAAGGATCGTTATGGTGTCATTCGAAAGCTCTGTTTATGCCCTTTCAGGGATAGGTACTTGTTTTACGTTCTGGGTCTTATTTAGGCATGAAAATGATCACGTAAACAGCCCTATTTTGGCTAAAAACACCCCGCTGTGCGGTACACATAAATAAACCGCATAGGCCGCTCGTAAGGTGTTAATAATATATATATATTTGCTGTCTCGAAACGTAATTAGCAGACCGGTGGATTTTCGTGGTGCTTGCTGGTAGACTATTGGGGAGAGTTCTCTTCCAAATTGGAGGTTTTCAGGGTTAGTCAGCTGGGTGGGGCATGCGGATGTGTGTGCCCGTGGTGGTGATAGCCAAGCAGCAGGCTGTTATAAGGTGTTGGTTTGTGAACCCAGGTATCGGGAATTTAGATAAAGGTTAAATTATATATCACTGGTACATGAAATATCCCAACAAATAGTTAGAATATAATTACCAACAAGGTATTCGTCGATGGGTGTAATCCAGTCCCCCACACGCGGCTAATTCAATTGCATGACATGTAGGAATGTTCACATAATACAATATCGATACAATGAACTTAGCTTAAGAGGACTGGTGATGTAGGACTGTTGTTAATATTGTTGTAGATTAATATTTGTAGCACATGGTGAACTGTGGGTTGAGTCAGAGCCGGGGGAGGAGATGTTGACTGTACGGTGTTGTTTGAGAGACTAAAGGGCCGGCCTCCGATCGCTTCGCGAAATTACATATGGCTGCCGGCTCATAATAATTATAACCCATAACTTGGTTTCATAATACATCTAGAGCTGATGTAGATATTTATACATTACAGTTAATATTTAACCTAACTTAAGAATAAACTACAATACACAAAGAACCAGCCGAAATCGTACAAGCGATACGATACCGCCAAATTCAAATGTCCTATTGGACCAAAACCTGTCGGGATCATTACCCTATTCCCGACATATTGCCCGCCACCAAAAATGATATACAGGAACAAAAAAAAGGACATCGAAGTCAAAGATCACCTTGTTGGATCTTTGATCTCCAAAGATCCACGGAACTCATAGCCGTCCTCCTTTTGGGACGAGCGCCACCTGAAGCCTGAGGAGGATCATCCTTCTCATCATCTGCTGCCCCACCTTGAGGAGCACTGTCATCAGCACTCTCCCGCGGAGGGGTATCAGTAGAGACGCCAGGATAATCCGGCAGTTCTACATCCTGCTCCAAGGGATATAACCTCACGACTGGGCGAGTAGTAACCCCAGTCGAAGTTCGTATTTTAGCAACCCTTATAAGACCATCAATGCCCTGGAACAAATCGATAATCCTCCCAAGCTTCCAAAATAACCTAGGACTCTCATCATGAATCAGGACGATATCCCCGATACGAAGCCATCGTTGATTCGTCCCTTTGATCTTATGAGAGTGACGCTCGCGAAGAGACAGCAAATATTCTTGGGTCCACCGTTTCCATAGATCGTCGGACACCTTGTTTACATACTGGAAGCGACGACGTGTGGCGTCAGCATTGCCGAACGTAGGGTCATGCAGATCTTCGTCATTTACGGACGATCTAGGAAAGGTATTAAGGGTTCGTCCACGTGTCATCATGGAAGGCGAAATGGGTAAGAGGTCATCAACATCTGCCGAGGTATAGGTCAAGGGCCTGTCGTTGACTAACATCTCAATCTCTATTAAGATGGTTTGCAACTCCCGTCTGGTCACCAGTGCCCTTCCTAATACCTTCTTCAAGGCAGATTTGACGATACCGATTGTTCTCTCCCAAATCGCCCCGAACCATGGTGCACGTGCTGGTATAAATCTCCATTGACAACCCTTTCCAGTGAGGGTAGCCACAACCTGCGGGTCATCCATTAAACTCTGGAGATATTTAGAGGCCCCGACAAAACAAGTCGCATTATCGCTCATAATAATTTGAGGGAAACCATTGCGACCTGCAAAGCGTCTTAGAGTATGCAAAAACCCCTCACTGGATAGGTCGTCAATCAATTCAATATGAATCGCTCTGGTTACCGCACATGTGAATATGACGGCATATACCTTTATGATATTACCGGGCGATTCTCTAACATGAAATCGCTCCGGTGTAGTCTACCCCGGTTACCTGAAATGGTTCAGCCCTTTGTACCCTGAACTCAGGCAAGGGAGGTAGATCAACTGGGGAGTAAGGCTTACCCTGTAATCTTTTACAGATAGTACAGCTATTGTGGATCCCTTTAATTACTTGTCGCATCTTCGGGATCCACCAACGTTGTCGCATATACGCCAGAACATAATTTACGCCAAAATGTAGGCAGGTCCTATGGCATTGGCGAATCAACAGTTTGGTAATCAAATGAGAGGAGCTAAGGAGGACAGGATATTTCGCAGAATCAATAATGTCCGCCTTTTGTATCCTGCCTCTACACTTAATTATGCCTCCTTCCATATATAATCCTAGCTGCCTCATTAAGTTTGAGGGTTTGGCCTTTGACTCCTTGCTCAGGATTCAATGTTCAGTAGGATAAGATTCCCTTTGTACTAAACATATTAGTTATCCTGATGTGTAGTACTCACATTCGAACTACTTAACACATCATCTTGGGGCCGACTTGAAGGATCAGATATGTATTCCCTGAAATCCTGAGGCCACTCGGTTGGAGATGTAAGCCATGGAGGTCCATGCCACCAAATAGAGGAAGACATAAACTGCTGTTCTGAGATCCCCCGGGAAATTATGTCACTGGGGTTATCCCTGGTGCTCACATAGCGAAATGTAGCTGTAGGAACTAAGTTATGAATCTCATCAGTGCGATTAGAAACATAAACAGGTAACACTTTCTGGCTGTGTACCCATGAAAGCGCTATTTGACTGTCGCTCCAGACATAGACGTTATTAATCTGTAGTATGTCTGTATAAGCATCCAGTGTAAACTTTATTAGACGAGCAGACAGAAGCAATGCAGTAAGTTCTAATTTAGGAACTGTAATCTTCTTTATAGGGGCTACTTTAGCCTTCGCTATAGCCAGTGTCGCTTAACTACCATTACATATGTATATGGCAGTACCGTACGCACTATTACTAGCATCAGAAAAGGCATGTAGATCCACCTGGTGACCTTTAATCACCTGACGATGAAGTTGGACCTTGCAACATGTGGAAAGGTCCGACCGAATCAACCGCCAAGTATCCTGTAACTCAATCGGGAGGGGCGCGTCCCAATCTAGTTTTAGCCGCCACAGTTGCTGTAAAAACATACGAGCACGGATTGTAACAGGCAGCAAAAAACCTAGGGGATCAAACAACCTCGCTGACAAGCTTAAGCAATTTCGCTTGGTCATAAGCTCACTGCCGCATGGGGTGTGACAGAAGGATAAACAATCTGTGGTAGTGTCCCATTTGTGGCCTAAAAACTTCACCTCACTATTCTCAGTAGCTACACCGTCAGAAGCAAATTGACCTTTCAAAAGATCACTATTAGTGGCCCATTCTTTTAAGTATAAATGAGCCTTGGCAAATATATCACGGATCTCCCAGCATCTCTTGAGCAATAAATCTTCATTGTCTCCGGTGCCTTGAAGATTGTCCACATAGATCCCCTGCTTGATCTCATTCTTGAAGTCAGGATCTAGTCCAGCCTCCTCAAGATGACGCAAGATAGTAGCGTTGAGAAGGAACTGGGAACAGGTCGCCCCGAATAAGACGACTCTGAACCTGTAGACCAGATACTCTGAATCTAGATCCATTGGGTCCCGTGGCCATAAAAATCTTGTCGAGTCCCTGTCTTCACGATGGAGTTGAAGCATCAGGAAGGCCTTCTCAATATCGGCGACCCATGCAAACTTATGACATCTGAAGCGCAACATAATTTGCGCTAGATCAGAGACCAGGGACGGACCCGTGTACAGACAATCATTCAGGCTATAGGAGCGAACACTGGATTTAGCAGAGCAGTCATACACAATACGAACAGGAGTGGTGGAACTGTCCTTTTTAATCCCATGGTGAGCAAGGTAATGGATGTTATCCCCATACTCACTGAGATCTACTCTCTCCACAAATCCACGTTGTACCTGCTCAGCTAAAACTGCCGCATAAGTCTCGCAATAACTTGGATCCTTGACAAACTGCTTCTGAAGGCCACGTAACCTACCAAGTGCTAGATGGAAATTAGTAGGTAATTTACTCTTGTTATCATTCCAAGGGAGCCTTACCACATACTGACCTCTGCCAGAGTCATACGTTACAGTCTCTTCATACGAGCTTAACGCTAGCTTGGACTCACGATCAAGTTCATGTGGGTCAATTCCAATATTGTCCAAGTCCCATAGCTTATCTATATCAGTACATGTATTATCAGGCACATTTGGCCTAATATATTTATCTATGGGGCTTACTGCTACCTTGAGGACCGTAACCACCTCCACCTGTGTGTCTTGAGAGGAAGTGGCATAGGATCCAGAAATGGCATAACCTTGGATCGTGGGGAGCATTATTAGCTTATCTACCCGCCGATATCCAGGGTGAACCAGGTCGTAGTAATAATCAGCTCCGACCAGTAGCATAATACCATTGTTAGCAGAGAGTTGATCATCAGCCAGTTTATAACCCTTGCTTCTGAGATATTTCAAATGTGGTTGAATCTCTGATGCTATATAGAAACTGGGTAGTGTGTCGACCACAACAGCCTTGATGGGACATACCTTTTTTCTATAAACATATGAAATCTCCACAATATCATAGTCACTGGAATCTATTTCACCAGTGAAACCATGGAGACGCAAATTCTCTTGACCCTTGCTGGTACACTTGAGCTGGGGTAATGATGACCGCAGAACGAATGACCTCTGTGAGCACTGGTCAAGTAAGGTGCGCGTCATTATAGTATTATTATTACTCCCCACTACTGGCAGCATCATAGTAGGAAGCAATTGACATTCTCGAGAAGCAATGGACATGGCAGATACTTTATCACCCTCGCTCTTACCTTTCTCATGCGACTCTTTGGGGGTTCTCCCCTTTTCTTTGCCGTCGTGCCGATCAGACTGGGTGCAAAGGGAAAACCAATGTTTCCCCTTGCAATACTTACAAGGTTTGATGTAGGAATTGGTGCAAGTACTGTTGAAGTGGTCTCTTGCCAGACAGCTGGTACATAACTTAAGCGATTTAGCCTGGCCAATCTTCTGTGTAGCCTTAGGATACTTAGGACACTGATACCACAGATGACCGTGGACACTGCACAACTTGCAACCTAATGATATTGGCCTTTTCTGTTTAGGAGAAGTCTGTACCGGGAAAGCTGCAGTAGATGGCGACATCTCCACTTGTCGGTAGTGTCCAGTACTCTCCATATTGAAGACTTCAGTCTGGTACACCTGCACCAACGCTTCCAAGTTTAGTGGAGAGTCGCTTAGTTGTCGTCGTAAGATTTCCCTTAAGGGAGAGGGTATCTTATTCAAGATATTCACACTAAATATCTCCTCCTTGGTGACGGCCATTGTCTCCATAGATCGGAGGAGGCTCTCAAAGGAGGCATAGTACTCCTTTAGGTCTGCCACATCATAGGATGGAGGATCTAGTGTGAAGAATTTGGTAATTAAAGCGGTCTTGATGACTTCCACTCTCCCGTAAGTTCTCTTCAGCAACTCCACTGCAGACTCGTAGCTGGTAGCTTCTAGCTTGTACCCATCGACTAACTTCAATGCCTCCCCTTTCAATTGACCACGGAGATATGTGAACCTTTGGATGGATGTGAGTGTTTGATTATGATGGACGGAACACTCAAAAATATCCCAAAATCCAGTCCAGGTAGCCGAATCCCCGGAAAAGGTAGGCAAAGTAAGCTTCGGCAGGTTAAAACCAGTCGCCTTTGGTGTACCGGTATCCTTAACAGAGGTTGATTCTTGGGTGGAAGATAGTCTGGCTAAGGCTGTATTAACATTCTCAAAGTACTCCAGATCTGCCGACATTTCTTCTTCCACATCGTCAGTAACTGTCAGTAAACCATATACCTGCTGAGCATAACTATCATAAGTAGCTAGCGATTTAGTAACAGTAGCAAATTTACCCTTTATTTGATCAGCCGTGGCACTTATTAAAAATTCATCAAGATCTCTTAAACATCTATTTAAACTTCCCTTCATCCCTCCCTTAAGAATCTTAAGTTTCTTAAATCTGTCATCGTTAAGGTCTAATTTTAAGCAACTTAAACTACAATGAGGTCAGACTACAAACCGTTAATCGCTTAGGAATCAACAGCGGCAAACCCCCATTACTTAATAAATTACTCAAAAAGAATTACATAATACCTACAGTCCCCTTAATATAAACTAACGAAAGGAAATTATCTGACTAGACAAAAGAATTAAATACTAAATCCATTAAAAGAAAGGGTAAGGTGAAGCACTAATTATTGTAAGCCCTTTATAGGTAAGCCTAGTTGGTTAAGCTACAATCATGAGGTCTGACTATTAACCGTCAATCGCTTAGGAATTAACAAAGACCGACACTCATGACCGCCACTTTAAGCAACTAGGCCTAGGCTATTATGAAATTTAAAGATAAAAGGTCACATGAGAACCCTCCCCACTAGCAAAATTAAGAACGAGTCCCACAATGACACAACACAACTAACACCACAGGCACACCACCAAAGCGAATAAATAGCCACCACAGACACCTGCAGGCCTAGACTGCCTAGCCTAGCCTAAGAGCGCAAAATGGGGACCGACGAAACTACCCCTACCCCAATTTCCAGCCCAGCTAACCCACCAAAAAACGCCAAGGAACACACGCCCAAAAAAACCTGGAAACTAGTCCCAAAAAAGATAGAGACGGCGCCTAGACGGTAAAAAACACGAGGGAAGAAGCTGGACCTAAACTAGGGAAATGGCAGGCGGCCAACAACGCGCGAGGCGGCAGCCATTTGTAAGCCCACAAGCGTCAAGGAAGCAAACAAAACGGTACTACAGTAAGGAAGCTTTAGGGCACGAAGGACCAATATTTATCGGGAATTTAGATAAAGGTTAAATTATATATCACTGGTACATGAAATATCCCAACAAATAGTTATAATATAATTACCAACAAGGTATTCGTCGATGGGTGTAATCCAGTCCCCCACACGCGGCTAATTCAATTGCATGACATGTAGGAATGTTCACATAATACAATATCGATACAATGAACTTAGCTTAAGAGGACTGGTGATGTAGGACTGTTGTTAATATTGTTGTAGATTAATATTTGTAGCACATGGTGAACTGTGGGTTGAGTCAGAGCCGGGGGAGGAGATGTTGACTGTACGGTGTTGTTTGAGAGACTAAAGGGCCGGCCTCCGATCGCTTCGCGAAATTACATATGGCTGCCGGCTCATAATAATTATAACCCATAACTTGGTTTCATAATACATCTAGAGCTGATGTAGATATTTATACATTACAGTTAATATTTAACCTAACTTAAGAATAAACTACAATACACAAAGAACCAGCCGAAATCGTACAAGCGATACGATACCGCCAAATTCAAATGTCCTATTGGACCAAAACCTGTCGGGATCATTACCCTATTCCCGACACCAGGCTCTATGGTGAGTTTAACTCCTCGTTTTTACCTTTGTTATTTGAAGTGTGAGGATAGTAATGCGGTACTACATTGTCTTAATGTGTGTTGTAGCTGTCACCGTGGCGTGCCGGTGATTGGGTAGTTCAGTGAGTGAGCCGGCTCTGCCAACCTATTATTTTGTGCAACCCTATAAGTTCAGTGTTTTGTGTACAGCCGCAGTGATTCATAGCATGTCATAGGAACTCGGGACCCTAGGTTTGCTCCAATGTTTTGGGCAGACATTAACTAAATGTGATGGTGCGTCCTGGCGTATTTCACCTTTGACCCTGTTGAGGTTAATAATTATTCTTGATAATGTTTATGGCCTGAATACTCACGAAATGAAGCCTTTCAAAAGGCTTCTATTTATTAGTGGCCCCTCCATCATTGACGAACATGCCTATTACATAAGGCATCCTCTTCAAACACTAATTCGCCGTAGTTTGAATCTACCGCGCAGAGCATTTAAAATCTGAGGAGCCTTCATCATGAGCGCACGCGACCTCACTCATGGCTTCAGTCATTATGAATTGGGTTCTCACTACGAAAAAACTTCGTAAACAATAAAAACAAAAAGAAAATAAGAATAACTATCCAATAAGCTTTCCATCATATCGTGGATGTACTTGTGTGGATCTTTGACCAGACGTTGATTCAGGCGTCATTCTTCCTTCTCTGCTCTGCGATCAGCCGGCCCGGACGTGTCTCTCCACGCTCAGCTGGTTCCGCATTTGCTGCGTCCCTAGTGAGTTTTTTCTCATTTGTTTACTCCGGGATGTATCGAGTAAGGTTAGGATATGCGTAGCAGGAGTGTCCTGGGCTGGTTGCCCGCAGTGCAGTGTATTTTGGGTCGTGTGTTTGGGGCATCTATTTCGGATGTACCTTCGTGGTCCTGTTGTGGACAGGTGAATTTTTTGTTTTTTCATAGTTGAGTTAGCTTGTGATGCAGGCGGCTTTCATTACACGATTATTTCTGCTGCCTTTTATCTTTCTGATGAGGTAGCGTTGCTTTGCTGACGTTCCCAGCGTATTTTTCTTCACTTAGTCAAGTTTTTTCTGGGTCCCGAGTCGGTCTTCCCTTGGTCGGAAGTTTTTGCTACGGTGGTGTGTTGGCGGTGATTCCTGTTGTTATATTTCCAGTGTTTTTTGTTTATATCGCAACAGTTCTTGTGCCGTTTGCTTAGGCCTAGCCAGCCGCTCGTAGCTTTGCCACATGTACAAGTGTTATTGATTTATTTTATAAATATGTCCTACTGTGTCATGTGTATCCGGGTTTAGTTGTGTATTGGCTAATTCCACGGACTATGTTTGTTTCCTGGTTTAGTTGTGTATTGGCTAATTCCACGGATTATATTTGTGGTCCCTAGGTTAGTCGTGCTTTGGCTATCTCTCGGGTCCTATGTGCATTCAGATGGTGTCTGTTCGGGGTGGGTTACTTTCCGGCGGGGTTTTCTCGGTTTCACCATGAAAACTCCGGCCGTGAGCCGTGTTTGGCCACGCGTGGTTTCAAAACAGGCTGGTGGCCCCGGCGAGTTGGTGTCTGTGGCTCTCCAAGACTGCGTCTCTGTGTTGGTGCCTGTTTCAGGCTCCCTATGATTCCCGGCGGATTGGTGGTACCCATCTAACATTGTTCATGCGGACATATGTTATGTAGTTTTTCTACCCGGTTTTACAAACCAAAGGAAAAACCCTAGCTGTTGTTGTGGGCTTTCCTCCCCGGCGATCTTTTACAAAGAAGTGGGGATAGGAACTTATGGGGTTAACGTTTAAGACATCAGATCTCACCCGGCGGGTGTACCTTGTTAAGGTGGGATGAACGAATTGGTAATTCAGTTTAGTTAACCGGTCCATTTTAGTGATACTATATGTATCGCCGCCCTCACTCTTACGGCGATCGAAGGCTCAATTAGGGTTAACGTATTTTTTTCATAAGTTGGCCACATCCGGCGGGTGCTCCTGGGAGGGGGAAATACGGAATTTACAATTCAAGCTAGTTACCCAATTAATTGAGAGATACGGCTCTGTATCGCCGCCTTCACCATACGGCGATCTATGTGACAATTCATTAGAAGTCAGGTCTCGTATCAGCCTGCCCTGTGTTAATCTGCTAGATACTTCAGGGGCCGGCGTCTTTGTGGGGGGTTGTTTTCAAAATTGAATCTTGTAACAGTCACCGCCAGAAAGACTTTATAAACGCCATACTGGTCTTTTTTATTATGTCAGAGGGTATTCTTAAAACTTTCTTAAAGACATGTCTAGATATTCGGATATCTTTATAAGAACCCCGCCACGTAACGAGCTGTAATCATTGTGAAATTACGCCTCGTTATCCGGCGGGTTATGAACACTTGTATGCGATCATTTTGGGTTAACCTTATGAGCATTAATTCCTGTAAATTTTCCTTTTTTTCCAGGGCTGGGCCCCGGCGGACCAATACAGACCCTGCAGTAAGTTCCCACCAGTCTCTGTCATGGCTACCTTTGCCCCGGTTTTTGCATTATGCATTAATCCAACCTGTGCCGGTGTCTCTCTTTTTGCGCACACTCTTTGTATCAGGTGTGTTAAATGTCTAGACCGTTCAAGAGGATCTGTGGGTGATGCGCAACTGTTCCTTTTGCTCCCAACTAAGTGTCAAAGTCCTCCAAGATAATGATAAGACCGCAGCGGTCGCCTTACGAGAAGTTCGGCAGCAAATGTCAGCGTATACTACGATTGTGGCTCATAAGTCACTTCAATGTGACAACGTCCCTCTTTGGGATAGGCTTCTTCTTGAGCACCCTCCCCCTAATAAACGTTCCTCTCGAGTAACTAGTCATAAGCTGGCGGAGACTGGACAGGGTTCTGTGTCATCTCCTGCCCCTGCTACTTCGAAACGTCACCGTGAGCCTACACCCCCGGCGGCAGTCTCCTCGTCTCCGGTGAGATCTAGGTCTAGGTCACCCCTTAGACACCAGCCACCCAGTCTTGCCTCTTCACCATCGAGTAAGAGGAGTAAGACAGAAAGTTCCACCAGGGGTCACGGCGATAAATCCTCCAAATCAAAGAGTAGTTCACGGTCACACCGCAGCCATAAATCTTCAAAAAAGGATTCCCATGATAGGAAGGCCTACCGACACTCAACTGTTTCTAGTGCTTCTCGTCATACCTCTACCCCAGACAGAGTTTGTGTTCGGTGTCAAGGGTCCAGTGTAGTACCTGTACCTAAAGATGATTTACCCATTAACATTTTAACCCTGGAGTTGGAGGGTTCAGAGGACTCAGTGGTTGAGAGTGTTTCAGACTCCCACGGGAGTATAGGCCAAGGCCTAGGTGTTTGGCGATATTCTCGTCCGGGGCCTGACCACCCACTTCCGGCTCAAACTATTCACACAGTGGCTGACGTCCACCGGGACGCGGCGATCCCTTCCTCTACTCCTAAATTATCTTGGCAACAAGATGGTACCCCAGCTTCGGCGAGATCTTCTCAGGAGGAACAGGATGACAAAGACGAGGTTTCGATGATATCGGATATGGAAGGGCAAGAGTCAGGTTCAGACTTCGATGCCGCACAAGATCTTAATGATTCACCAGTGAGTACATCATCAAATCAATTTGTCACTGCACAGGAAATTGATGGGCTACTTGATAATGCTTTATCTAGATTTTTTGGCCAACAGCAGGAAACTCCCACAGTGGACTTGGGAGCTCCCACGACAAGCTCTACGGTACGGCCTCTGATGACTTCTATTGCTTTGCCTCAGATCCCTCACCCCCCCTCTATGTCACCATCGGTGGTTACTAGGCCTGCTATGGCCGCATTGACCACTTCGAATGTAAGGGTTATAACGGATGTCAATCCGCCCCCTCTAGACAGAGCGCCTCTCAAAAAGGTAGCTATGCCCTTGCTTTACGGACCAGACGAGTCATGGGTCCTTTTGACCCCCACTAAACCAGAGCTAGCCCAACCTACCTTATCAGGGGAGCTCCCAGTGCCGTGTGAGTGGGTCATCCAGGGCAATAAATCTAAGAAATTAAGGGCTTTGGATACTTTGGGGAATGTGCTAGATGTCAACATCAAGGCTATACCTAGTTATTATCACCAGGACTATTTTGTTTATACTGCTAAGCCTGCTTTACCCCCTGCCTCAGCTTCAAGATTGTTTTCTGATTGGTCTAAGCATGATAGGTTTAATGACATTCAAGACACTGTCAGCTCTCACTCCAGAACTCGATTTGCAAACCGTCACAGACGCGGCAGCTAATCAAGTCTTGAAGGTGGGGCAGTTGGGTCCAGGACCTTGGTTGGAATGGGAGACAGAGGCTCAAAACTTTGCGACCACATTTACTTCCAAAACTTCCCACCAGATCCCTCAAGATACTCATTCTTGGTTCTCCATGCCAGTGTGTTCTGCCGGCGGAGTCCCTTCAGCTTTGTTTGCTTTCTTAGCTGCCCCTAAAATTAATCTTTGTGAGCTAAAAGACCCTTTCACTACCCCTACCCCAACTCACCTAGACCGTGAATTTAGGCTACGGGGGAAAGCTTTTCGCCTGTTCTCTCAATACATAGTGTCTCAACAGGTAGCTAAGTCTTTGCTCCGGTCCACTCAGGCAATCGCAGACGCGGATGCCAGACGTTCGGTTGAATTGTCCCGGCGACTGCTTCTTCATTCGTCAATCCAATCATTAGGTGATGTACGCACTGCCTTGCTTGAGGCGGTACGAGCGAGACAAGATCTTAGAATATCCTTAGTCCGAAAACTGCCTGATCGCATTGCGAATCAGGTGGTCATGTCACCAGTGCTCACTCCCTCTTTAATGTCCCCTGAAGTGTGGCGAACGGTTTTTAATATGGCTCAGGCCGTTAAACACAGTCCCACCCCTTCTAAGAAACCTGCCTTTAACTTCCCCAAACCCAGGCCAGTCGCTAAAGCTCAGCCGGGGGGATCTAAGCCCTTTCTTCCACCTAAGTCCTCCTCCACTCAAGGTCAGTTCAGGCATAGACAGGGTAGGTTTTCAGGTCAGAAAGGACGCGGCTATAATAAGCCAGGTCAGGGCCCGTCTTCTGCCAACGCCAGCCAGCCGGCGAAGCGTCCACCACCGCCAACTCCACCACCATAAAAAAACTAAGGTCTCTCTCACTCCCGGTGCCAGTAGTAAGGCCGGCGGATCCGAGGGTAGTACAGCCGGCGAACCCTGGTCTGCTAACTGGGTCGTTCCGAACGTGTCACAAAGCATGGCCGGTAAACACTTGGGCACGGATGGTGGCACGCAAGGGCATCACTTGGCAGTGGCTCCGGCGACCTCGCTTACGTCAGCCGACAACGGCGAATTTTGTTTCTTTAGAGGTGGAGTTACTGGTCCAGGAAATGATTGCCAAGAATGTCATCATCCCGGTCCCCCCAAATTACCCTGTATTCACGTCCAAGCTCTTTTTGGTTCCCAAAAGGGACAGTGTTCAGATGAGACCGGTCGTCGACCTGTCTTATCTGAACCTTCACATTCACAACGAGTCATTCCGAATGTTAACAGTACACCAAATCAGGCTAACACTTCCGCCGGGAGGTTGGATGGGTTCCCTAGACCTGACAGACGCTTATTGGCACGTATCGGTCAACAAAAGATTTCAAAGGTTTCTGGCCTTACGGATGAGACACAAAATTTTGTTTTTCAGAGGATGCCATTCGGTTTGAACCTGGCACCTCGACTATTCACGAAATTAGTCCGGCAAGCCCTGATGCCGTTGTTAAAGCAAGGAATCAGAGTTCTGTGGTACCTAGACGACTGGCTGGTGGTGGCAGAGACAGCAATTATGCATCAAACATGTCAACATACTTTTAACTCATGTCAAAGCTCTAGGGTTCAAGGTAAATCTGGTAAAGTCAAACCTTGTCCCCTCACGAGTAATTCAGTGGATAGGGCTGGTTTGGGACACAGCTGCTCTCACTCTGAGTCAGAGTGTGGACAATCGCAACAGGTTTCTCAGGAAACTGTTCATGTTTCTTCACAGTCTGACTACGACACGGAGGGTCTGGGAGTCTCTGGTCGGCTCTCTCAACTGGATTCAACTAACTGTAATGTTGGGCCGGTTGAAAGTAAAACAGTTAATATTGGAAGGCAACAAATATTCCCCACTCTTACCGGCAGGAAAATTATGGCCCATCCCAAAATTAATCCACACCTTACTGGCGGTCTGGGCGAAGAGGGAAACGCTGCACTCAGTAATGTCATGGACCTCTCCTCCGCCAACGGTATGGGTAGACACGGATGCGTCAGGCACGATAGGTTGGGGATTTCAGTCAAACCAGGGGCACCAGGGTCAGGGGCTTTGGTCCCACTTAGAAATCTCCCACATCAATGTCAAAGAATTACTAGTCCCCTTGTATTTCCTTCAGGCTCACCGCTCTACTTTACGGGGCAAGTCGGTGGCCTTCAGAATGGACAATCTGAATGCAGTTCACTGTATTCAGAAACAGGGGTCAACGAGATCAAGGAAGTTGCTAAACGTGTCGGAAGAGATTTTTACTCTAGCCAACAGGCTAGACATTTATCTTCACGCATCTTATCTCCCAGGCATAGCAAACGTCTGGGCAGATGCTCTGTCCCGGAGACAGAGCACGACAGTAGAATGGGAGCTCAAGCAACCCATTTTCAACCTAATGATTGCAGAGCTCTACCATCCACAAGTGGATCTGTTTGCGTCCAAGGGGACTCACAAACTCCCTCTATACTTCACCCGCCGGACGGAAACGCTGGCAGGGGGGCCAGACGCCCTAGTGACAGACTGGAACAGATGGAGCTCCATCTATCTGTTTCCGCCGCCAGACGCGTCACTAATGTGCCACGTAGTGACCAAACTACGAGATTATCGAGGCTTAGTCTCGCTAATCGCGCCCCTGTGGCCGGCGCAGTTATGGTACCAGCAATTGAAGACGTGGTGCTCGCACCCGGTGTCGCTCCCGGTCGAGTATTTCCACTTAGACACGATTGGCAACCTAGCGACCTCGCTGACTTTTGCATTATGGACATTCAGGAGGCCAAGTGGCTAGCACCATATGGTAGAGATGTGACCAATAAATTAATCAATCAATTTACTCAGTCTACGAAACGACAGTATCAATCACATTGGCAAGCCTTTACTTCTTGGATCTTTAGAACAGAACAGACTGTGCCCTCAGTGGCGTTAGTATTTAATTATTTGAATTATCTGTTTGAGCAGAAACGTTTATCTGTGGTAACGTTAAAAAATCACTTAACTGCGATTAGAGTGCCCTTTTTAGACCTTACAGGTCTCTCCATACCGGTGGCGGAGGAAACAGGTTTTATGAGAGCATGTTTTAAACTCCGCCCACCTCCCCGTCAGCTCATGCCTACTTGGTCTCTGGACAAGTCATTGTCTTTACTTCACTCTCGTTTGTACCAAAATACTGCAGATTTTGCATTACTTTTAAAAAAGTCTGTCTTCCTTTTGGCTTTGGCCACCGGGAACAGAGTGTCTGAGCTGGCGGCGATGAGCAACATAACTAATTGCCTTAGGTTTGGTAGACTTAATGAATGTATTCACATAGCACCTTCCCCGGGATTTGTAGCCAAGAATGAGCACAGTGCACACATGTTTTCTGAGTTCACTGTGCCGGCGTTAAAAAGGGGAAAGGTGCACCATAATCTATGTCCAGTGCAAGCTCTAACCAAATATTTGAGAGTAGCTTCTCTAAACCCCCAAGGTGCTTTATGGGTAGCGAGTACGGGCAAACGCTTACTGAAACGGAGGTTAGCTTCTCTTCTGGTCGAAGTCATTAAAGAGAGTAATCCCGGCGTTGTGGGTAGGGCCCACGATTTACGCAAATGGGCAGCCTCTTTACGTTTCTTGAAGAACTTTTCAGTTGAAGATATTTCGTCCACACAGTTGTGGGCTTCTAATCGTACGTTTTTGACTAGATTATAGGTTTGACTCCTGTAAGGAGATAAAGAAAACCTAATATTTAGTAGTGGCCCCGTAATCATTGACGAACATGCCTATTACATAAGGCATCCTCTTCAAACACTAATCCGCTGTAGTTTGAATCTACCGCGCAGAGCATTTAAAATCTGAGGAGCCTTCATCATGAGCGCACGCGACCTCACTCATGGCTTCAGTCATTATGAATTGGGTTCTCACTATGAAAAAACTTCGTAAAAAATAAAAAAGAAAAAGAAAATAAGAATAACTATCCAATAAGCTTTCCATCATATCGTAGATGTACTTGTGTGGATCTTTGACCAGACGCTGATTCAGGCGTCATTCTTCCTTCACTGACATATCAAGTAAACCAAAATCCTTAATACATCAACGAATGGGAAGGGGATGGTCGGAAGGGCCCCAGTCGTCGATGATTACGGGGCCACTACTAAATATTAGGTTTTCTTTATCTCCTTACAGGAGTCAAACCTATAATTTATTAGTGGCCCCTCCATCATTGACGAACATGCCTGATTTCTAAGACTGGAGGGGGACATTCGTAATCATATCATAACTCTAGAAAAGCAGATAATCAAACAACCACATAGTATTCTTACTTTTGTAAAAAAGAGATATTCGGGTGCATAAACTTTATACAGCCTAAATCTTCAAAAATGGGTACAAGCAGGAGCGTGCTTCAAAGAAGCCTGCTTGAAAAAGAGTTAACTCTGAGACTCTGTGCACAGATCTGCTAGTTAAGAAGGCACCCCACTTAAAGTAAGTGGTGAAAACTAAAAACTTATAAGTTTACATGTGCACATATAAACCCCATTAACTAGTGGATATATTCCTAAAAATATAACCAAACATAAATGAATTCTTGTACATTCGTAGAAGTACTGAACTCGTGTACTTATGCAGAAGTAATTACTGCAAAAGTAAAAGTCGTAGTTTAGGGATACCTGAACAGGAGGGCGTAATGCATAAAGCAAAAACCGGGGCAAAGGTAGCCATGACAGAGACTGGTGGGATACTTACTCCAGGTTCTGCATAGACCCGCCGGGACCCAGCTCTGGAAAAAAAAAAAAAATTTCCAGGAATTAATGCTCATAAGGTTAACCCAAACATGTTCGCACACAAGTGTTAGAAAACCCGCCGGGTAACGAGACGTAATACTCAACGACTACAGCTCGCTACGCGGTGGGGTTTCCTAAGTAAAAGATTTCAGAATATCTTAATTTGTCCAAAAGATTTATGAATACCCTCTGACATAATATATAAAGACCAGCCTGGCGTTTATAACTGATTAAGTCTTTCCGGTGGTGTTTGTTTCAAGATTCAATTTTGGAAAGAAAAAAAACTAAAAAAGACGCCGGCCCCCGAATTATCTCGTAGATAAAAAACTGGGAAGCCTGACAAATATACGAGATCTAACTTCTCCCGAAGTATCTTTTTAGATCGCCGTATGTTGAAGGCGGCGATACAAAACGTATCCCTCAATTGTCTGGTTAACTAACTGAATTGTAAATTCGTTATTCCCACCCTTCCAGGGAGCACCCGCCGGGTGTGAATATTAGTTGAAAAAACGTTAACCCCAATTGTGCCTTAAATTGCCGTATGTTGAAGGAGGCGATACACAATGCATCCCTCAATTGTCTGGTCAACTAAATTGAATTTTGCAAATTCGGTCATCCCACCCTACCAGGTTGCACCCGCCGGGTGATTTAAAGTTTAAAAGTTAACCCCAATTGTTCCGAACCCCACATCTTTGTAAAAGATCGCCGGGGAGGCAATACAACAACAGCATAGTTTTATATTGGCTTTGCAAAACCGAAAAAACTACAAACAACACGTGTCCGTATGAACACTGTTAGATGGGTACAGCCAACCCGCCGGGAATCAGAAGGAGCCTGCAACAGGCACACCAGAGACGCCGTCCTGGGGAGCCACAGACACCCACTCGCTGGGGAAACAAGCCTGTTTTTAAACCACGCGTGGCCAAAACTCGGCAACCAGCCGGGTTTTTTCATGGTGTAACCGAGAAAAACCCGCCGGAAATAACCCACCCCGTCCAGACACCATCTGAACGTAACACAGGACCGAGGCGTAGCCAAAACACAACTAACGCCGGGCCCAACATAGTCCGTGGAATTAGCCAATACACAACTAACCCAGGACACATAAATAGTCCGTGGAATTAGCCAATACACAACTAAACCAGGACACACATCACACAGTAGTACATATTTAGAAAATAAATCAAAAACACTTGTATATGTGGTAAAGCTACGAGAGGCTGGCTAGGCCTAGGCAGACGGATAACATTAACATGTCGGAATATAAACAAAAAGCACTGAATTATGTCACAACAGGAACCACCGCCAACACACCACTGTAGCAAATACTTCCGGCAAAGGGAAGAACTGACTCGGGACCCAGAAAAAACTTCCCTAAGTGAAGAAAAATACGCTGGGAACGTCAGCAAAAATACGCTACCTCATCAGAAAGATAAAAGGAAGCAATAACGCGTAATGAAAGCCGCCTGCATCACAAAGCTAGCTAACTGTGAAAAAGTCCACCTGTCCACAACCGGACCATGAGGGTACATCCGAAATAGATGCCCCAAACACACGACCCAAAATACACTGCACTGCGGGCAACCAGCCCAGGACACTCCTGCTACGCATATCCTAACCTTACTCGATACATCCCGGAGTAAACAAATGAGAAAAAACTCACTAGGGACGCAGCAAATGCGGAACCAGCGGAGCGTGGAGAGACACGTCCGGGCCGGCTGACCGCAGAGCAGAGAAGGAAGAATGACGCCTGAATCAGCGTCTGGTCAAAGATCCACACAAGTACATCTATGATATGATGGAAAGCTTATTGGATAGTTATTCTTATTTTCTTTTTGTTTTTTATTTTTTACAAAGTTTTTTTCGTAGTGAGAACCCAATTCATAATGACTGAAGCCATGAGTGAGGTCGCGTGCGCTCATGATGAAGGCTCCTCAGATTTTAAATGCTCTGCGCGGTAGATTCAAACTACGGCGGATTAGTGTTTGAAGAGGATGCCTTATGTAATATGCATGGTCGTCAATAATGGAGGGGCCACTAATAAATACTTGTCAGTTGCTCTAGACAAACCTTCCTTACCATGTATAACTTTACGGCAGAGGGTCTAGGTGGCCCTTCAGTCACTTTTGTTTACTTTCAAAGGGAAAAGGAGGGGGGGGGGGGTGCAGTCAGTGTAACATAGGACACCCTAGACCCCGCCGGAATGTAAGAGCTGTGAGACAAATTATGGATAATGTGATATGAAAATTTCTCTGTTCTATTCTGGGCGAGAAATTGTGCTAGTACATTGTTAGTACAAACAACAGTGTTGTTATAGTAGTTTTAGCTGTGAAAGCAATTTAGTTTAAACAGTGGAGATCGTTTGTAAAACATTTCCACGAATATTATGGGGTTTATTATGTGCACATGTAAACTTATAACTTGTTATTTTTGTGACCACTCGTTGAGTGGGGTGCCTTTGTAACTACAGATCTGTTCACAGACTCTCCAGAGTTACCCTTTTTTTTGTCAAGCAGGCTTCTTTGAAGCACGCACCTGCTTGAACCCCTTTTTTGTATATATATGGGCTGCGCCATGTTTAAATATATTTTCGATGTAAGAATACTATGTGGTTGTTTGATTATCTGCTTTTCTAGAGTTATGATATGATTACGAATGTCCCCCTCCAGTCTTAGAAATCAGGCATGTTCGTCAATGATGGAGGGGCCACTAATAAATTATAGGTTTGACTCCTGTAAGGAGATAAAGAAAACCTAATATTTAGTAGTGGCCCCGTAATCATTGACGACTGGGGCCCTCCTGACCATCCCCTTCCCATTCGTTGATGTATTAAGGATTTTGGTTTACTTGATATGTCAGTGAAGGAAGAATGACGCCTGAATCAGCGTCTGGTCAAAGATCCACACAAGTACATCCACGATATGATGGAAAGCTTATTGGATAGTTATTCTTATTTTCTTTTTGTTTTTATTGTTTACGAAGTTTTTTCGTAGTGAGAACCCAATTCATAATGACTGAAGCCATGAGTGAGGTCGCGTGCGCTCATGATGAAGGCTCCTCAGATTTTAAATGCTCTGCGCGGTAGATTCAAACTACGGCGAATTAGTTTTTGAAGAGGATGCCTTATGTAATAGGCATGTTCGTCAATGATTACGGGGCCACTACTAAATATTAGGTTTTCTTTATCTCCTTACAGGAGTCAAACCTATAATGTTCTCAAACCTCCTTTTTCTATTGTCTGCACTCTCCCTACCAAGTGTCATGATTTTGGATGGCATGATGGTCTGGTTATGTTCATTAATTACAACTTGACAGTAACTGCAATATATTTAGATGAAGTGATATTGTGTTAACGATATGTGAACAATTGTACAGTGGGTGTGTATTTCTTTATAGGATGTGAATTCGTTTGTGAAGTCGGTTGTCAATAGCAGTATGACTTTCTAGGCAACGGGGATACCGCTTGGTGAGTTTTCTTAAGCTTATTCAAGCGTATGGTAAATTATGTTTTAACTCGTCTAGGACAATGACTCTGTTCTTTTGGAAACTATGTGTGATTATAGCCTAATCCTTAAGAGAGATCTAAGCTGTATAAAAGGTCGTACAGTACAGTATAATAGGATATAAAGCGTCATGGTCCTAAATGAGGTTTAGTATTAAAACAATTTGGAATGGAAAGTGATACCTCTATTTTGTATAATTTAAGTGTTCATTAACCCGGGAACTGCAGGAAGACTCTTAAGAGTTCCCCCGGCGGACTGCGGGAAGACTCTTAAGAGTCAGGAAAAAAAAAATCAATTTAAAACACCGATTTTTTTTTTTTTTTTTTATTGTTTTTTTTTTTTTTTGCCCCTGGGCCATGCAAAATATCACTCCTCTACCTCCCCTCCTTCCCCACTTTCCTCCCCTCCTTCAGTTATCACCTATTTTCCCTGTTATTCCCTTATTCTGTGGTATATTTTTGTGCTAACATTAGCGAGTTGCAAACAGGGCATTGTCATCACTGTTAGCAAGCGAGTGCAAGAGAGAGAGAGAGAGAGAGAGAGAGTATCGATCGACAGTGTCTCTCCAGACTTGGGGAAAAGTGGCGGGAAAGGAGGTTGCCTCAGCCATACATAATGTAACTCCCGGCCTGTATCGCCGATTTTGACCATCCAAACGCTGTTTCCACTTGTTTTATTGTTGTAACAGGTTAATACCTTTATAATCAACCTATAATAGGCGCATATGGATAAGTATTAATGCTATTTATGGTAAAATAAATATTTTAGTGATGGAAACAGCTCAAATACGTGCGCACAGGCAGAGGTGTCTCATACCCCCCATGCGCACTTCAGAGGTTAATAATTATATTGAAGAATTCTAAACCAGAGTGACCCATGTTTGGGGTTGGTAGGCCTGGGACCAGGCTTGATTGATGATGCTAATGAGGTACTGGTATAGTGAACCGTTGTAATTTATTACATGTTTTCAATAAGGCATTTACTTTGTGTTAGTTTATAGATGTCAACTATAATCTTTCTGGCCAGTCCTACAAGTTTCATTATAGTCCCAGCCGTGTTGTTAAACTATCTTCAATAATGATAGGCCTATATAATAATAGTGATGTTCAAGGTGACCATAATAGTTGCTTAATCTTGTGATATTTCGATGTTCCAGATTATAATTGTCTTTTGTTTGTTAGCTTGGTTAGTGCCTTAGTTGATTGGAGCTGGAACTGTATTGAGTAATTAATTTTGCTTGCTTTATTTTAATAGCTTAAATTTAGCCGTCTGCCTTTATAATTCTTATTAAGGGTTTTCATATAATGTTCAATGTTTAGGACATGACTGAGTCAGTTTATAGATAGGGGTTATTGTTTCGCCCTAATATTACTGTGTTGCATTGGGCTTCATCATATGTACGGTTGGTTTATTTGTAACCCTTGTTCACAGAAACCAGTTTGTAGCAGAGCCATGAATAAAAGTTGGACGGCTACAAGGAGTTTGCAACTATTCCCCCTTTAGACAACTAGGACTTCCACACGTTCCATATAATTTTGGATACAGATCCAATAGTGAAAGTTTCGTCGCAGAGCTAAATGTTTCTCAGTCACGTATAGCCTAGTTGACTAAAATAATTATTCTACCCTGATGAATCCGATTTTCATCCTTGTCACTCATTGAGTTATTACAGTTTATAAACTTATTCAAGTTGCATTAACCCGTGGAGCCCCGGCTAGTTTTGTAATGTTTGCGCACCAGAACCCGGCCGGTTTTCAAAAAATGGTTTTATTCCAGAAACAATAGCGAATGGGTTAGGAATGAAGGAAAAACCACGAAAAATCGCTCAAAAAGCTTAAAAAATGGTCCTACAGAGCCCCCGAAAATGGATTTTACAAGAGTAAAAAATTGAAGGCAATTATCCCAAAAAACCAGGTTATTGCGCGCTCGCGCGCACGCACGTGGACTTTGAGAGTTTTCAACCATCGGCACGGTTGCGTGGGATACGTACACAGTTCCCATACAAATCTGAGCCCTCTTGAGTGGCTACACCTGAGGTCACGGTCGGCGCAATTAGGGTGACGCGCCAGGCGCGTCTCTGGGGCTGTGCGTTACATACATCGCCGACGCGTCAGGCGCGTCGCTGGGGCTGTACGGGTTAACTTAATGTTCGTTTTGAGAATAAATATTGTCCTATTGTCCATAACTATCAGAACCACGGTTCTAGTGTCGCAGTAACTGTTATTTACTTACGTTCGAGCCATATTTGAGTGCTTTGCATATTTACTTCAGGCCTTTATTTCTTGTGATTTGAGACTTATTATTTTTGTGTTATTATTTATATGTTCATTTGTAACATTATTCTTATTTGTATATGATTGTCATTCTTATTTCTCCAGAGACATATTGAGATTGTACCCTAGCGGTTAAGTAATAAAACTTGTGTATCCTATATATATGTGTTTTGTGTCCATTGTTTATTACTTGTGTGTTGATTAAGAGAATTAAGACCAGTCCTCACCCAGTGGAGAGGTACCTAAGTTGACGATAAACGCTGATCCCAAAGTTGGGAATCGCAATCAGACTATATCATGTTTCTTGAAAACGTGGCATAACACTGGTGGCAGCGGTGCCTCAATTCGGGGGGACGACCTTCGTTTCTCTATCTCACTCAGTATAATCAATACACAAATACAATGGCAGGGAAGTCACTTGAGATTATTCTTTTCAAGCCAGAGGATCATGATATTATACTTATCTCGAAGTTGTCAAGTCCGTGCTTGACATAGTTTTCAGGGATGACGAAACTTCCAAAATTCACACAGTAGTAATGAAGTTGGGACGGCATATGTCTCTCGTTTCTGGTTATGTGCGTGACACCCCCAACTTTACCTGGGCTCAATTTGAAGCATATACGAAAGGTTCTATCAATCCTTCTCTCAGTAAGATCATTGCAAATCAAAATTTTCACAATGTGCAGTTATGATAATAATAATAATAATAGTTCTTAAAGCTAGCGCATGCTAAGCCAGCTAAGGATAGCCCAATAAGGCCGATTAGGCGTATTTCCATTGGGGTCCTTTACTACTACCCTACCCCTTGCTCATGAGGGACGGTAATGACTAAGTGCTTGTGAAAAAATATTTATTGCGCCGAGCGTGGGTGCAAACCTGGGACCTTCTGGGTGGAAGTCCAAGACGCTAGTCACTACACCAGTAACTTAGATGCTACAATCAGACAGTTGAATCAACTAGTTGTCACGGCTTTTCCTAACGATACTGCGGCCGCAAAGAAAGAGAATGTATTCAGCGCGTTACTACGAATCTTACCAGCAAGTGTAAGGGATAATTTTGCAATCGCAGAAACCAAAGGTTACGATGACGACCTACCCATCATCCGGCGTATTCCGGCTGTTCAAAAGAGTCACGAAAAGGATAAGATAGCCGCGATCAGTCAACCTCAGCCATCTTCCTCATCCTCCACTGTTGCACCTTTCCATCGTTCCGCTGATAAAATGGAAGACTGGGCTAGAGTCCGACCCTCAGATTGGAAACCTTGCAGACGGAAAAGCCCATTGATCTCCCTGACAAAGTCTTTCTCTGAGCTAGTCACCCGTTGTCCAAAACTCCCTCAGTTCTTGGGTCAAATTCCCTGGATTAAACCACGACGGGTGGCAACCATCACAGAAGACGGATCCGCAGGAATAGATGACGCTACAGGCGAGGGACTACCGGAAGAAACCGTAATTCTGGAAGAGACACCAAGTACCCAGGAAAAACCGGGTTTTTAACCCGCCCCCGCCCACCTTATGTCAAACTGGCGGGGGCTCGTGATGGGACAATTTATTTATAATCACCTTACTATTCAAGGAGTAAAATCCAGACTTTTAATGGACACGGGTGCCTCTCGTTCGTGTCTGTTCTCGTCGTACTTTAGCAAACACCAGGCCACTTTTGGGCCTCTCCAACCAGTGGCGGATCCAGCTCAGGCTAAAGGGGGGGGGGCTGATATATATACATGAGGGGCGCCATAATTTACACAATATTCTTTATATGTATTGTATTTCAGATAAAATATTTGAAAGGGCGCAATTTTGGTCACTAAGGGGGGGGGGGGGGGGGGGGGGGGGCCGCCCCCCCCCCCCCCCCCCCTGGATCCGCCACTGTCTCCAACCATTCCCCATTGTATTGATTGACACTAACGATGGCATAATGCCTAACAGAGGGCAGACAGCTCCCCTCTACGTAGCCACCAACACCCCAAACCATGGCCACCATCATCCATTCATGATTTTTCTGTTTAATGAGAACAATTATAATGGTTATTTAGGATTCGATCTCCTAACCACGCTACGTACCACCATCGACTGCGTCAACAGAGTGTTAACTTTCGACCCTAGGCCACCCAAAATTACTTACCCGAGCGAACCTAAAATCATCAACCCAGTTCGCACCATCAAAACTTCTCAGTCAGTGTTAACCCCCAGGACCCCAGCGACGCACGTGATGCGTCGGCAATGTAAGTAACGCTAGACCCCAGCGCCGCAGCACCTGCGTCAGCAATTTCGACCTTATTATACTCTTGTCCTATGGTAGCTAAAGGCTTGAGGATGGTATGGGATATACCTTATGATGTTGCCGAACAGTGGCGGTACTCGGCAACTCCCTAGTCCAGCCGCGCGGGTGGGTACGGGCGGATGGTGAAAACCAGTTTACCCACTTATCCCACCGCCATTTTCGAGCATATATATTCTTGTCCTATGGTAGCTAGAGGGTTCAAATTTGTATGGGATATACCTTATAATGTTGCCCAACAGTGGCAATACTTGGCAACGCCCAAGTCCTGCCGCGGTGGGGAGAGAGAGCGCGGGAAGAGGGAGGAGTGGAGGACTGGGCTGAAAGTTGTCCTGTATAGTTCACGAGTGTCGGACCTACCTCGTCGCCTCGCGATGTTGAAACAAAGGGAATAGAGTGTGTATTGCTCCCCATGACATAGTTGACTCCCCACCAAGTGGGGAAGAGAAGGAGGAGGATGACCCAGACCTCATGGCATTCCTCAAAATTCCTCCAGTTCATCGTAGGGGTCAGAAGAGACGAGAGACGAGAGAGTCTTTCATGTTGCTACGTACACAACAAACGCGGCGTACGTGGTCCACCCCTAGTACCCCCATGCCTGCCTTCACCACCACCTCCCCTGTCTCCCCACTAAAAATACAATGCCAAAACCCATATTTCTAAGTCAAAAGTGCCTAAAACAATGTGTCAAACTCATATTCTAACTATAAAGCATACGAAAAAGTATAAAATCAATAAACAGTGCGTGAGAGAGGCATAATAAAAGTGAAAGTTAGTGTATGGGGAATCGGCTGTCGGCCAGCTGGCCTTGTGTATGTGCGTGCGTCGTGTACCAAGATGGCCGCCAGTCACCATGGTAACCAGGACGCGCGCGGGGCTTGCCATTCGTCGGCACTTATAAAACTTGAATCTATGCACTTATCACACTGTAACTTCACTTACAATGACATTATGTGATACATGTTGCTAATATATGAACTATGAAGGCACACATGATGCTCGGGTGGTGTAAATAACCGTCACTCGAAAACTGGACGCATCGTACATCTGCCATGCTGCCGTGCTGAGCTGTGGTGTGCCCGGGCGGAAGGTTTGAAGTGTGCCCGGCACCAGCTGATGGCTGGCCTCACCTTGCCAAGAGGGTTAACCATAGGAGAATTAGAACCTCATGACGAAGACCTGTCACCTCCAGACAAAGAAGTTTCCCCCCCCCCCCAGCACACAAATTCCCTGACATACCCGAACACTTAACCTGCCAACAAAAAAATTACCTACTATTACTAATGACCTCCTTCCAAGACATCTTCACCACTTCAGCTAGGGACGTAGGAAAAACTCAAGTCTTTTAACATCCCATTCATACCGTAGGGCCTCCCATTCGCCAACCCATTAGGAGGAAAAAACCCATCCAAAGACAGGAAGAAGCCACCCAAGTTCAAGATATGATGGACACAGGCGTTATCCACCCATCCACCAGTCCATGGTCATCTCCCGTTGTACTCGTAAAAAAGAAACATGGGTCCACTAGATTCTACATTGACTACAGACAATTAAATGACGTCTCCATCAAGGATGCCATCCCACTCCCTCGCATCGATGATTCGTTAGATTCTCTGTTAGGAGCCAAATGGTTTACCACCCTAGATTTGCAAGCAGGATATTGGCAAGTCCCCGTCGTGCCAGAACATCAAGAGAAAACAGCTTTCTCCACCAGCCAAGGCAGACTATATGAATTCACAGTTCTTCCATTCGGATGATTGTGTAACAGCCCTGCCACCTTCTCCAGGTTAATGGAGTCTGAACTTCAAGGACTTACCTGGGAAACTTGCCCCGCCTACCTAGACGACATAATTGTCTTTGGAAAAACTTAGGCGGAACACTTACAACGGCTCGCGCAAGTCTTTCAAAGAATCATAGATGCCAAACTCAAGCTTAAACCATCGAAGTGCACCATGGCAAAGAAACAAGTCCAATTCCTCGGTCATATTGTCTCTGAAGCCGGAATTTCCCCAGACCCAGCCAAACTCCAGGCCATCAGTGACATCACTCCCCCCAACAAAGGAGTACGGGCATTCATTGGATTAGCTTCTTACTATCGAAGGTTCGTAAAAAACTTCGCTACCATTGCAAAACCCCTTCATAACCTCACCAGAAAGGAAGAACCATTCATCTGGACCACCCAAATGCTACAAGCCTTTCAAACTTTAAAAAACCTACTCGTTGCAGCCCCAGTTGTCTCCTTCCCTGATTATGCCCAGCCTTTCCGTCTTTACACCGACGTCTAACAAGTTGGAATAGGGGCCGTTTTAGCCCAAACCCGGGAAGGCCGTGAACACATCATTGCTTGTGCCAGCCGTACTTTAAACCCTGCAGAGATCAACTACCCAGTCACCAAACGGGAATGCTTGTGAATAATTTTGGCACTCCAGTACTTCAAAGCAATACCTTGCTGGAGTCAAAGTAACCATCATAACGGATCATCAAGCCCTACAATGGCTCCGCAAATCCGACACAAAATGCCCTTACTGTCAGGTGGCGAGAATTTCTTGAAGAATTCAACTTTGAGATCGCCTACCGACCGGGAAAACTGCATACAAATGCAGATGCACTCTCCCGGCTCCCTATTCAACAGGCACCACCCAAGGATGCTTAACGGGCCATTCAACAGCAAGACTCAACCGACAATGCTCAGCAACATCTTCTACATTTATTTCAGGCAAATAACAAACCTGCCTGGATTCCAAAGATTATCTTCGACCACCTAACCAGGAAAGGTGACACCTTATACACCAAGGAAGGCAAGATTGTCCTAAGTCCTAGCACTGCTCAAGACATCATGCAGTCTCTCCATTCCCATAACGGGATACATCTAGGCCAGAAGAAGCTTCTTGCAACCTTTCAAGAGGTGTACTGGACCCCAAGGCCTCACGTCACAGCAAAATCCATTACAGAAGCCTGCCGCGCCTGTGCTTTGGGTAAGGACAAAACCAGAACCCCAGGACCTTCATGTAAATTAATTGCTTCCAAACCATGGCAGCGATTAGCCGTAGATGTCATGGGACCCATGGACAGAGTGAAAGGGAACAAATACATAATCACTTTCGTAGACACTTACTCCAAATATGTCATTGCATGTCCAGCCAAGGAACACTCAGCATTTGCAGTCTACTCCAAACTTGTCATTGCATGTCCAGCCAAGGAACACTCAGCATTTGCAGTCGACGAGTCACTATCACAACATGTATTCCCGTATTTTGATCTCCCACAGGCTATATATTCCGACAACGCCCCCAGAATTCACAGGCCAAATCTGGACCCAAATATCACAGATATTCGGCTACAAGATCAGTCATTCATCCCCCTACTGGCCCCAAGGAAATTCTGTCTGTGAACGTAGCCACAGGACCATAGCCAACCTAATCCGGACAAGGCTGCAACAAATGAACACAACAGATTGGCCAAGCCAAGTCCGCATAGTACAATGGGGTATAAACACTCGCTCTCGCGAAGACGGCATAACCCCTCATGATAGGATATTTGGTTAGCTTCCCGTACTTTTGCCACTGAGACACCTGTCCGTCCCATTTGAGCCCTCACCTGACCTCAACCAGTCCCTCGTCCACCTGCGGAATCAATTTTTATTTTATTTTTATTTTTTTTCTATATTCCAACTACTCCCTCTCGGGCATAGGCTGAGAGTCTTTTACATTCCACCGCTCAACACGGTGAAGCCCGTGAGGTCTCGTTCCAGTCTGGGGAGTGAGACAAGTGAAGCATCCATTCATGGCTCGAAGCAGCTACATCTCTGAAGCCGCCTTCGTTC
Source organism: Paralithodes platypus (assembly GCA_032716605.1). Lineage (NCBI taxonomy): Eukaryota > Metazoa > Arthropoda > Malacostraca > Decapoda > Lithodidae > Paralithodes > Paralithodes platypus. The sequence continues at coordinate 25,136,683 of CM064480.1, read as the reverse complement.
AAGTGCTTCACTGTCTCACCCTCCAGAGACTCAGACCCTCACTCTCAGACACACCCACCTTTGAGCAGTGAACCTCACTAGGCATTGTACCCCTGTAGCATATTTTGAATATGGGAATATTCATACAGTGCTATTTAATCAGGGAACAATGAGGGTATTTTTTTGGCATTTCGGTGGGCTTTGTGGTGTGCACTGATACTAGGTACAGCACAAATTCTATCCCAATAATATCTTCCCATTGACATATACGGGATTTGAACCCAGGTCCATTGGATTACCAATCCAGTGGCAAGACCACTCCACCACACCTCCTCACCAGCCCGGCCCTCGGTAGGTATAGGATCCTTAGAAAATAAACCAGGGTTTAATACCACATAGACAACATTAAAAAGGCCATATTGAATATATGTGGTTCTCCTGGAAATCGAACTCTGGACACTCATATAGAAAATAAGTACTAAGAACAGTTGACATTAACCCGTACAGCCCCAGCGACGCGCCTGACGCGTCGGCGATGTATGTAACGCACAGCCCAGAGACACGCCTGGCGCGTCACCCTAATTGCGCCGACCGTGACCTCAGGTGTAGCCACTCAAGAGGGCTCAGATTTGTATGGGAACTGTGTACGTATCCCACGCAACCGTGCCGATGGTTGAAAACTCTCAAAGTCCACGTGCGTGCGCGAGCGTGCAATAACCTGGTTTTTTGGGATAATTGCCTTCATTTTTTTTACTCTTGTAAAATCCATTTTCGGGGGCCCTGTAGGACCATTTTTTAAGCTTTTTGAGCGGTTTTTCGTGGTTTTTCCTTCATTCCTAACCCATTCGCTATTGTTTCTGGAATAAAAAAAAAAAATTGAAAACCGGCCGGGTTCTGGTGCGCAAACATTACAAAACTAGCCGGGGCTCCACGGGTTAAATAATATAATCCTGAGTTTATAGTAACAAGGTACTTCATGAAAATTAATCAATAAATAACATCTAAATTGTAACTAACGATAACGATAACAAAGTTTACTTAACATAGTGAAGTCTTAAATAAAACACAAGTTAAATTATTCAAATTAAACTAGTTACACATCACCTAACTCCCTCTCAGTTAACACGCTTCTAATATGGTAGAACATGAGTAAGTAAAGGAAACCACTAAAAGGGGTAAATCCTTTACCATAGTTCCTAACGTTCTGCTGCTTGAAGTAGAGGGAAGTGATTTTTTTTTTTTTTTTAAACTTAATTGGGAAGGGAATCAGCCCATTAGGACTATTAGGCCATACTAAATCAAAATGTTAATTGCCAAGAACCTCATAATACAAGAATGTGATAGAGGCAAGTATCACAAACCAGTATACGTCAAAGATCCAAAGCAATTCACAACAGGAAAATAATAAAGGCAACATCAGCTGAGAAGAATAGTCAGGACAAAACACATTCTAAAGAACATCAACTGTCAACCTCATTATATGCTAATACAAAGAGGAAAAGCAAAAAAGGAACTGAAATAAATATTACTCTAAAGTAAAAGACAGACAAAATTAAAGAAGTTATCAAGCAAATCAATTTCGGAGGATCTGTGAACATAATAAATAATGTGTGAAAACAATAGCATAACAAAATATGCTAAAGAGGAACATAGGAAATCAATAAAACACCACCACCAACAACGTAACTCAAGTTACAACTCTCTGAATAAATTGGTCTCTTTCAGGTAAGCCATCAATATGTCAATCACACCAACATCCCCATCACCCAAGATCGAGACCAAAGTGATGGGGACGTTATTCGCCCTGCAGTACATCAGGAGAGAGTTACGCTCCTCCACAAATCTACCACAGGACAAAAAGATGTGGTCGATCGATAGAATCCCGGCACAGGTGGTACATTGCGGCGGGAATACGCGGTCGATATATGGTTTCATGTGAGTCAGAAAAGTACAATTCATTCTTAACCTTGCTAATACAACCTAATCCCTCCGGGAGTGACGGGTCACTGAGGGCCAAGAACCAAGGGTCGGCCTTACTGAATGTACAGCTAGGTCGGTCCACTGACTTTGCCACAGCAGATTAATTGATTTCTTACCGAAAGACAGACTTGACTGTAGATCCCGAGGGACGTCCCACGGCCCCTCAAGTTCTACTGCCGATTTTGCAAGTTCGTCAGCCTGCTCATTGCTGAAAATACGACAATGACCAGGCACCCAAATCAGAGAGAAGGACTTACAACTTGAGTGCAGCTTATTGATAATGCGGCCCTGGATTTCAGAAGAATCCGTTCTACATGAATCAATTGCCTGAAGGGCTGACTTTGAATTTAAAAAAATTACAAAGCTATCATGATGAGAAGCCTCAGCAAAATCTATGGCCCAATCAAGTGCAAAAAGTTCAGAAGTGAATGCAGACGTATGCATCGGCAACCGGTACCTGAGGCGACATTCGGTCGACCACACACTCGCACCCACACATTCATCCGACTTAGAGCCATCGGTGTAGAGGTGGAAAGAAGCTAGGTGTCTAATGAGGACCGAACAAAAAAGCTGTCGAAATTCCACCTCCGGCACCTGACGCTTGGGGGAAGGGAGCCACTGGGTATCTACAGTGAAAGAGGGCTGCTCCCAAGGCGCTATCTTTAACCCGGGAACTGCTGGAAGACTCTTAAGAGATTTTACTGGGTGGCTGCGGGAAGACTCTTAACACCTTACGAGCGGCCTATGCGGTTTATTTATATGTACCGCACAGCGGGGTGTTTTAGCCAAAATAGGGCTGTTTACGTGATCATTTTCATGCCTAAATAAGACCCAGAACGTAAAACAAGTACCTATCCCTGAAAGGGCATAAACAGAGCTATCGAATGACACCATAACGATCCTTTTATGATGGCTAGTTTTCTTGCAATAACCGTGCAACGCGAGTGCAAAAAGCATGTAATTCGGTACTTTCCCCATATAATTCAGTATGTAGCGAGTGAGAGAGGGAGGAGGGAGCTGAGATTCGTGTCAGTAGGTTCGCCGCAGTGGTCTGGAGCAGTCATACGCTCGCTAGTCTCCTGCCACCACTTGTCTCTCTCTCTCAGCAACATTACGTGCTGAAATTGCCACTCGACCTATGTCGAGCGCCGCCACATAGTCCAGCTTTATTTAACTCGACTTATGTGGTGAGCCGCTAATTAAGGGTTAAGATCCAAGGCCTAAAACAAAAACTTTTAAAATGCCCCAGTGGCACTCAAAACAAAGCAATTTGTGTTTAGGTGAGATAATTTCCCTCCATTACTTTCTACCACTCCTACACATGTGTCCCCCCCCCTTTCTCCTCACTGCCCTCCCACCCCTTTTTCCACCCTCCTCAATTATCAGGTATTTTCTCTATTTTTCCCGATATTTATCGAGTATTTTCATGCGAGAACGGGTGGGAGAGAGAGAGGAGTGTAACTCCGACCCTCCAAGCCAGTCTGAAAGCTCGCCTGGTCTCTCAGTACTGTTCGAGACAAGAGAGAGGGAGGGTGTTTGTGTCTCACCGCTCAAGGTCAGATTAAGACCGCGGGGCTAAAATATACAATTTTCACCAGCCAATTGCTGTTACCACTGTTTTATTGCTTTCCCATGTTCATATGTTCATAATTATTATAAGTAAAATAGGTGCATACGGATAAATATTAATTACATATATGGTAAATTAACGATTTTAGTGAGGAATGAATCAGAATACCTTCGCATGGCGGGCACTTTCAATTACCATAGCTGTGCAGTTAAGAGGTTAAGACAACCAGCTGGTCAACATTAGAGAGATCATAACCTAGCTTATTCAGGAAGTGAAGCCACACAGCCACCGACTTGAGGGCCCCATGCAGCACGTGTTCGTACTGCAGCAGGATCCCACAAGCCGGAAGGGCGAGCGAACATTTACAATGTAGTGAAATACCAAACGAGAGGAGTATATGGTCACGATAAAGACGGAGGGGCGGCACGTTAGCTTCCACTTCCATACGCTCCACGCAAATACACCGAAGAGCTCCAAGACACAACAGACATTCTGAAACACATCCAACCTCCTCAAGGTACACGCAGATGCCGACCCATACACCTGCGAGCCATAGTCGTAGATTGAACGAATAAGGGACTTATACACCATTATTAAAGATGTTCTGTTGGCTCCCCAGTATCGTCCAGAAAGAAATTTAAGGACATTTAACTTTTTACTGCAAATATTAATCAAATAATTGACATGAGACTTCCAATTGAGCCTACAATTAAAGTGCAGACCCAAGAACTTGACTGAATTTTGAAAAGGTATTATCCAAAGTGATGCACAAATTAGGTATGTTAAGTCTACGAATAAATACTACGCCGAGACACAAAGCCCCATCGCAAGGCCCAAAGATGGACGGAATCAAGGGCCACTTGAATCCGCCCAGTCAAAAATTGCACATTGTGGGAAGAATGACACAACGCGCAATCATAAGCGTACAGTGAATATTTAAAATTCCTGGGGATCGGAGCGGAAGATGGAATATCATTGATCATGAGCAAAACAATGAAGGGCTATGCACACTGCCTTGCGGAACCCCATTCTCTTGGATATAAACGTCCAATGTATGTGATGGGTCAACCTAACCGCAAATGTACGGTCATACATGAAGTTACGAATACAAATATTCAAATTACCTCTGAAACTGGAAGTTTAGAGTTTTGTAAGCATTCCGGGTCACCAAGTCGTATCGTAAGCTTTATAAATATCTATAAAAAATGCTATATGAATTCATTGTTGGCAAATGCCTCGGCGATACTATGCTCCAATTTCATTAAATTTTAGTGTACTCCTGTGTTACGGAAGCCACATTGCTGAACATTTATCAAATTCTTCGACTCTAAAACAAAAAGAAATCTAACGTTAACCATCCTCTCAAAGACCTTACATAGACACTCCGTCAACGTAATAGGACGAAATAGCCTGGGATCTGTAAGGCGGCCTGTCTTTGGGATCGGTATGACGTGTGCAAAGTGACATGAGTTTGGAAACGTTCCAGATGTCCAAATCTTATTGTACAATGCTAACAGCTTAGTCAGGTTGCTGAGTAAGATGTTGAATCATACCGTAGGTGACTTGTGAAGGACCCGGACTTGAGCCTTTACAGGATTTTAGGGCAAAGAGAAGTTCCTTCATCGTAAATTCAGAGTTGTAGTCAGAGTTTATGTCTTCTGTGGTAACGTCAAAATCATGGAATTTGGCCTGCCGCTTATGGTCTAAAATACGGGGATCGTAGTTGACCGAATTGCTAACATCCACAAAATGCTTGGCGAGCGTGTTGGCAATCTCCACGGGATCGTCAATGACGTTATCGTCCACCCTAAGAGTGGTGATGGGTGAACGGGTATACTTGTTGTTAAGTACATTTATAGTGGACCAGACCTCTTTAAGCATCGTGAACTGATTCACCGTGGACACATAAGAACGCTAAGCACTACGCTTTGCAGATCGAATGACTCTCCTTGCCTCAGCACTAGACTTCTTATAAGCAATGAGGTTGTCTTCCGAGGGCTGTTTATAAAAATCCTGTATCCCCTATTACTTTTAGTGAGCGCTTGTTGGCAGTTCGATGACCACCACGGAACTCGATGCTTCGTGTAAACTGTAGAAGTTTTAGGAATAGCAACCTCTGCTGTGTGTAAAATGCAAGACTGAACGTGAGGTAACTTGTCATTAATGTCACCCCCGAAATATCAAAGTTAGCGATTCTAGAGAAGGCACCCCAGTCTGCTTTCTTAAAGTTGAATTTAATGGGCGGGGTTGTAAAGTGATTTTTTTTTGTTTTTTTTTTACTTAATTGGGAAGGCCATCAGGACTATTAGGCCATACTAAGGCATAATGTTTATCGCCAAGGACCTCATAATACTGGAATTTGATAGTGGCAAGTATCACATCCAGTATACATCACAGGTCCAAAGCAATTAACAACAGGAACAAAATAAAGGCAACATCAACTGAGAAGAATAGTGTAAGGACACACATTCTTAATTTAATTAAGAGCATCAACTGTTAACCTCATTATAAGCTAAGCCAAAGGGGAAAAGCAAAAATTTAACTGAAATGAATATTACTCTAAAATTAATTACAAACAAAATTACAAAATTTATCAAACTAAGAACATGTGAAGTCCTGTGAACATAATAAATAATGAGTAAATGCAACGGCATGAAAATATTTTAAAAAGGAACATGGGAATAAACAACACCACCACCACAATAACTCAAGTTACAACTCTCTGAATAAATTGGTCTCTCTCAGGTGTGACGTTAACCACTCCGTTAGAACCGCATGGCTTGTCCTACGGTGACTCTCTAGGATTGCCAGAGCAGTGGATGTGGCTACAGTTGATGTATTATGTGTGCTTTATTTCATATGAAACTTGTGTCATGGGCAGTCCAGAAAGGCTCTTAGTTTTCACTTATGTCAAGGCTTTATATATTTAATTGCAAAGTATTTGTTATATCATTAAGTAGTAATGATAGGATTTGAGAGAGAGAGAGTAGAACAGAGTGAGAGGAGGCGCGCAGTGGTTTTTGCCATGTTCGATGGCGTCAGGCTGGCTGGCCTCTTGGGATGGTTGGAGGAGGAGTTTTTTACCATGCTTGGTGACGTCATGGTTGGTTGGCCTCTTTGGGATTGGCTGGAGGACTTGTTACCGCTTTGCTTACGCGGTGCGAGCTAGTGCTAGTATATATACAGCTCTCTTGCCACTCTCTCCCTCAGATCTGGTTTCTAGAACGCATCCCTCTTATCCCTTTGATATCTGTCCCCCTCTTTGCACCTGAGAACCTTTTCCTCTGTCTATCTCTCTCATTTTCCATATCTTCACCACCTTTTATTAATATTATACCCCCTCTGGTTAACTCTGCATAATTAGCTTCATGCTGGCCAGTTGTATTGTGCGTTAAGGTCTTATAACAGGGTGATTCAAAAAAAGTTTAATGATTTCACATGTATGTCATTCTTCATTTTTAACCTACACACTTATCTTTCAGGTTGTGATGGTGGTATCATGCCATTTGGCATAAGTCAACTACAAGGTTCTAGCTAGGTATTCACAGCCGAGCAGAAAGTCAAGATAGTTGAATTCTGGTATGAGACCAAATCGTACGTCACAGTCCGTCGTCGGTTCTGCCGCGAGTTAAAGTCCAAACACGTGATGGACCTAAACAAAAACTGGCACAAAGGTAGTGAGCTTTGGGCCCTTCGGCTGCCTCTCTGTGATCTCCTCGGGTAGCTCAGCAGAAGATGTGTTATGGTTGTTGATGGAGCCGTTGATGTGGAAGTGTGCCTCGTCGGAGAACAGATGTGGTGATCCATCCTGGGGTGCGTTCAAGCTTTTGGCTGAGCCAATCACACATGACATGCCTTCTTTGCATGACCTCAGCTTTTAGTTTATGCCTCACAGATATGGTGTAAGGGAATAGCTTGAGCTCCTTGGTCATAATACGCAACAGACTGGTAGAGTCCCAACTCTTAGCGGCGGCTGAGACTTCTTCGGGTTCTGATGGCTGAGTTGCGCACAGTATCAATGTTTGCCTGGTTCTTGTGACTGCTGCTGGACGTCCACTGTTCCCCTTGTGTGTGCTGTGGACAGTACCCTTTCTCTCAAAGTGCTTGACAAACCTCAGTATAACATTATTTTAGGTCCATCATGTGTTTGAACTTTGAACTCGCGGAAGAACCGACGACGGACTGTGACGTACGATTGGTCTCATACCAGAATTCAACTATCTTGACTTTTGCTCGGCTGTGAATATCATTTAGCTAGAACCTTGTAGTTGACTTATGCAAATGGCATGATACCACCATCACAACCTGAAAAGATAAAATGTGTAGGTTAAAAAATTAAGAAATGACATACATGTGAAATCAATACACTTTTTTTAATCACCCTGTATAACCCATGTATGTTAGTTTAAGATAAGTTGGTCACGAAGCATTGGGTCGCTTTCATATTGTTTAGTACCGCTTCCTATAATTATTAGTGTTCTGCTAGATTAGATAATGCTAGACTAGGAGTCTGATACTATAAGGTATTGTTTCCAATGGGGTGGCTTTAGTTAAAAGCTGCACGACATACCTGAGAACTGGAGTTGATTGGGTAAATTCTAGTCTGTGTGCCATTGAGAGTGGAGCATGCACGAATGAGGGCTTTTGCCTATACCATTCTGCACTGTTCTAAGCTCGGTTGTTTGTCTTTGAGGTACGCCAGGAGAACGCTTAATACTTCGGTATTAAGGTTCCTCAAGAGAGCTACCCTTCACTATAACGTAATACTTGACGCACAGACTTGAGATTTGCACTAGGCTATGCGGCATGCCATGCGCACCAGTATCTCGTATCATTGACTCTAGCTAGACTTTATCAGTCATAGTAGACATTAAGTATATTAAACCAATTACTCTTATTATGCATACCCGTTTATGATTACACAAGCATTTCGCAGCCTAGTTTGATGTATTGAGACACGACTTAGCTTTTTGTTGATAGGAATACTGCATTGCGTGGCGATTATTATATGTTGTAGCGTTTAGGATATTCTGGCTCCGACTGCATTATATCCTGCCTTTTGTGAGCATAGCCTGCTCTAGCATTGTTCCGCTGCCTGCCTTTTTGGATTCCATTTCCGATTCGAGCATCTTGATAGCATCTATCATTAACCTAACAAGTGCGCATGGGGGTAATTGGAAACGTCGCCTGTGCTGACGTATTTGAGGTGTTCCGTCACTAAAATATTCATTGTGCCATTAATAGCATTAATACTATCTATGCACTATTATGGTTTTAAAGGTATTAACCTGAAACAACAATAAAACGAGTGAAAACAGCGTTTGGATGGTTAAAATCGGAGATATAGCCCGCGAGTTGTATATGTATGGGTGAGGCAAGCTGCTTTCCCGCCAATTTCCCCCAAGGCCACTGAGACACAGTCGATCGATACTCTCTCTCTCTTTGCACTCGCTTGCCATCAGTGATGACAACACCCTGCTTGCAACTCGCTAATGTTAGCACGAATATACCTCAGAATAAGGGAAAACAGGGAATAGGTGATAACTGAAGGATAGAAGGAAAGTGGGGAGGGGGGAGGTAGAGGAATGAGATTTTGCATGGCCCAGGGGCCATATATATATTATTATATAAATAAAACAATTCGATGTCAGTTGATTTTTTTTCACTCACTCTGATTCGCAGTCCGCCGGGGAACTCTTAAGAGTCTCCTGCAGTTTTAAAGAAGATTCCTTGTTGGTGTTGAAGGACTTTAGTGCACTTTCTTTCATGCAGAGTGCCTGACATTTATTGCTTAAAGTAACGTAAGCTGTAACCTCTCTTACCACCTTACTTTGCATACCATAACCAAGCACCTTCGGTTATAGGTAGTAATAGGCTGTTTTCACATAACATTAAGCCTAGAGTAGACGCACATTTATTGAGAGTTTGATAACCTATTATTGCATATAAAACTCTGGAGAGTATTTGTGTCTTTGTTCACTGGGAATATATATCAGAGGTTGGATCTAGCGCTTTCCGTTGTAGCATTTATGCCATTACTAGTCCAATGAATAAGAGCCCTGATATATTAAACCTCGTAACAAATGGCGACCTTACCTAGGATTTCGTGAACCTATATTTATTAGCAGGGAACATTTGTTGTTTTGGGGAATATTTTGCGGGGATCAGCAAGAATTTTTGTTTTTGCAACATAGTATAGCCCTTGAGTATTTCCGAGAATGTTTGTGTGTATATTGAGGTATAAGAGTTTGGGGTGCTTCTTTTAATATTGAGGTGGGAAATTTTTGTGAGCATCATGTCTTAACCGGATCAGAGGAGAATGGAGACACAGTACGTAATGTCGACACTGAGGAACAGCAGTATGATGAAATGGTTAATCAGGTGAACTGTGAGGAGGATGCTAGGATATTTTGCAATGGCCTGTTACTGCTGAGCGGTTGGAGGGTATGGATCGGTACGGTCTTCAATGCCTGGCCACAACTATTGGTCATGCGGGTACTAGCAGCATGACCAGGGATAACTTGATAATGTGTGTACTGGGCAGGGAGACTGGTGAGCGAGATGGGTTGAGTGCTCAGAGCCCTTCGGCCATGCTTCCCCTACACTCGACTCCCAGCCATCCCAGTGGTTTGCCGACCCCGGGTACGCTTTCACAGTTGGGTGGTGACTTGCAGGGTGGGTTGCCCCTGGGGGGACCACCGGTAATTTCAAACATTGTAGCACCTTCACCTCCTCCAGGGTTAACTCCAGAATTATTGTATCAGCTCGAATTAGCTAAGATTCAACAGCAACAAAGGGCATGTGAGCTTCAGCAGCAACAAAGGGCATGTGAGCTTCAGCTTCAGCATCAGCAGCAAATAGAATTAGCCAAGATAGAAGAGAGAAAAAGTCACCAGCTAATAGAGCTAGCAAAAATCCAAGCTGAGTCGACTAGGTACTGTGCCGACAGGGACGTAGAGAAGTCGCGAGTAGAGACAACGGGACAGCGACTTGGGGCTGGTAACCGTGCTCATGATCAATCTCTCTCGCACTTATTGAAACTGGTTCCGGTGTTTGATGAGAGTTGGGTAACAGAACTTTTCGCACGCTTTGAGAAGAAGTGCCAGGAACACCAGTGGCCAGAGAATAAATGGGCAGCACTTGTATCCTCTAGATTAATAGGCAAGGGTCTTAACCCTTATTTAGCGGCGAGCAACATAAGTCGAGTTAAATAAAGCTGGACTATGTGGCGGCGCTCGACATAACTCGAGTGGCAATTTCAGCACGTAATGTGGCTGAGAGAGAGAGACAAGTGGTGGCAGGAGACTAGCGAGCGTATGACTGCTCCAGACCACCGCGGCGAACCTACTGACACAAATATCAGCTCTCCTCCCTCTCTCACTCGCTACATACTCAATTATGTACTGAAAGTACCGAATTACCTGCTTTTTGCACTCGCGTTGCACGGTTATTGCAAGAAAACTATCCATCATACATGGATCGTTATGGTGTCATTCGAAAGCTCTGTTTATGCCCTTTCAGGGATAGGTACTTGTTTTACGTTCTGGGTCTTATTTAGGCATGAAAGGGTAAACAGCCCTATTTTGGCTAAAAACACCCCGCTGTGCGGTACATATACTAAACCGCATAGGCCGCTCGTAAGGTGTTAAAGCCTACGATGCGTTACCTTTGGAGTCATGTATTGTGTATGAGGATCTCAAGGAGGCTGTCCTGAGGGCTTACGAACTGCAACCAGAAACGTACCGTTTGCAGTTCCGGGGTGTAACCAAGGGAAGATATAGCACCTTTTTGGAACACGCCGGGACTTGTCCGATGCTATGGGGAACTGGCTCCGATCTGAGAAGGTAACAACATTTGATGGAATTAAGCAGTTAATGATGTTGGTGCAGTTCTTTAACCCTTAATTAGCGGCTCACCACATAAGTCGAGTTAAATAAAGCTGGACTATGTGGCGGCGCTCGACATAACTCGAGTGGCAATTTCAGCACGTAATGTTGCTGAGAGAGAGAGACAAGTGGTGGCAGGAGAGTAGCGAGCGTATGACTGCTCCAGACCACCGCGGCGAACCTACTGACACGAATCTCACCTCCCTCCTACCTCTCTCACTCGCTATATAAGGAATTGTATGGGGAAAGTGCCTAATTACATGCTTTTTGCACTCGCGTTGCACGGTTATTGCAAGAAAACTAGCCATCATAAAAGGATCGTTGGTGTCATTCGAAAGCTCTGTTTATGCCCTTTCAGGGATAGATACTTGTTTTACGTTCTGGGTCTTATTTAGGCATGAAAATGATCACGTAAACAGCCCGATTTTGGCTAAAAACACCCCGCTGGGCGGTACATATAAATCCGCATAGGCTCGTAAGGTGTTAAGAGCATGGGCGGTGATCTAACTTTGAACTTAAAGGAGAAAAACCCAAGAACTCTAGTAGAAGCAGCAGAAATGGCTGATCTACGGCTGTCGTTGATTCGGGGTTGCGGGTCCTCACAGAAGTACGATGCAAGTGCTAAGGACCGTTATCCTTCCCCTCCCCGTAGCAATGACACATTTAAACAAAAGAGCAATGAAACTAAAACTGAATCCAAACCTAACACCACGCCGTATAAGAAAAGTCAGGGGCCTTTTACATCACAGTATAAGCCGAAACCGAAATTTATGTGTTTTAAGTGCCACAAGGAGGGTCATAAAGCAAATGAGTGCCCTAGTCGACCTCCTCCGGCAGCTGTGTCTTTTGCTCACGGCATTGGAGTGTTCAAGAGGACATCGGAGTTTGTTAGAGGCAATTCTTCCGAGGTAAATACACTGCCAGTGCAGAAGGATCCGGAAGGCTTATTCCCTGTCCGTGATGCCTTTAGTGACCACAGGGGACTCGGTTGTGTGGAGTGGGGGGGTAGAAGACATGAGGTGAGAATTTTGCGTGACACTGGGGCATCGCAAACACTGTTGAGAAATTTCACTGGTAAACCTGTAAATACGGCACGGGTGGTTGTGGTTCAGGGAGTTAATGCAACAAGGTCATACCCGCTTGTAAGAATGAAGATGGAAGTTGATGGTGTGACTCGTGACCTGGATGTAGGAATTGTGGAGAAGTTACCTGTTGGGGGCGTCGACCTCCTTCTCGGCAACGACTTTGCGGGGCCTACTTCTGAGGCTCCACCCTTGGTCGTTGCCGAGAAGCCGGCCGTGAGTAGGGAGGAGCAGGAGTGGGTTGAGAAGTGTCAGGTGCAACCTATGGCGTGTGTTGTCACCAGATCTCTTGCATCCAGGGAGTCGCATTCTGGTCAACAGTCTTTAGACAAGCGGAGGAAAGGTACCGAGAAGGGGTTGAAAGTTGATGCGGTTGAGAGTTTAGTATCAACGGACATTCTCGGGGACTCATTATTAGGACCGATTTTCGAGTCTGGAGAAGACCCATTAACTGTTACTAAGAAGGCAGAGGATGGGCTTAAAAAGACGAAGAGACAGCAACGATACACAGAGAGAGAGCAACGGGAGGCTAAATTCAATGTAGGAGGGGGGCATGAGTTGTTTCGCAAACACTTAGATAAGCTTGCTCCTTCGGACATTCGTAAATTGCAATTAGAAGACCCGGAGGTTCTTGAATGTGGTACCGGTGCTGTCGAGTTGGAGGAGGACAGTGATGCACAGTCGGGAGATTTTGTTTTCATAGATGGCATATTATACCGGCGATTCCAAGATCCGCAGAGGAATTGGGAGGGGGGGTCAGGAGAGGTAGACCAGCTGGTCGTGCCGAGGGTTTGCAGGGAAAGCTTACTTAGGTTGGCTCATGATGTACCACTGGCGGGACATCTGGGTGTCTGTAAGACGGTTGCAGCCTTAGGAAAATTATTTTGGTGGCCTGGTCTGATAGCACAAGTTGTGTCATGGGTGGCAATGTGTGATGTGTGTCAGAAGGTTGGCAAACCAAATCAGAGCATTCCTAAGGCGCCGTTACACCCCATTCCTGTCAGTGGGCCTCCCTTTAGTAAGGTAATAGTTGATATGGTTGGCCCCCTTCCCCCTACAAGTGCCGGAAACAAGTTTCTCCTGATCATCATGGATGTGGCAACAAGGTACCCTATGAGAAATGGGTCAGCGAAGACGGTGGTCCGAAACTTGTTAGTGTATTTTCCCGGTATGGTTACCCGCAGGAGATTCAGTCAGACCAAGGATCCAACTTCACTTCTAACCTCTTTGTTCAGACAATGCAGCAGCATGGGATTGTTACGGTTGTGTCATCTGCGTATCATCCGGAGAGCCAGGGTGTGTTAGAGCGATGGCACTCAACCTTAAAATCTATGCTTCGTTGTTATTGCTTTGAGAATGGGAAAGATTGGGATCTTGGCCTGCCATATGTTTTATTTGCTGCACGGGAGGTACCTGGGGAAAGTTTGGGATTCAGCCCTAATGAGCTCGTCTTTGGACACCGTGTCAGAGGGCCTCTCCATATGGTTAAAGAAATATGGGAGGGTGCAGAAAAACCTTGTTCTATGCTCAAGTATGTCCTCGACAGTCGAGAACGGATGTTGCGCAGTCTGGAGTTGGCTGGCCGTAATTTGACTAGCTCTCAGGCCCTCATGAAGGACAGGTACGACCTCAAGGTTAAACTCAGGGAGTTTCACGTGGGTCAGGAGGTGTTGATTCTACTGCCCCTTGTAGGTCATCCCTTATCCGCAAAGTACACTGGTCCTTATAGAGTGGTGGAGAAGCTATCAGACCTGGATTACTTGGTAGCCACTCCAGACAGACGTGAGCGCAATCAGTTTTGTCACGTTAATCTCATGAAGGAGTATGTGAGGCACCCCCCTGAGCCTCTCACTGTGCCTGTGATGACGTTTAGCAGTCAAGGTGGAGAAGGAGAACGGGACAGTCAAGCTCAGGTGGAGGATAACTGGGATCATCATGTCTCTGCGAACCAGTGGGCGGGGAACACGAACCAGGCGGCTCAGGAAGCGTTGCAACACTTACCTGAGCATCAGCGTGTGGCTGTGGAGCGCCTGTTCGGTTCATACCCCTCTGTTTTTGCGGAGCACCCAGGCCTCACTACCCTAGAGGTGCACGACGTGGACGTAGGAGACCACCCCCCTTTCAAGTCAGTTCCCTATAGGGTGCCCCTATTAAACTGCCGGCCCTCCGGGCGGAGTTGGAGTATATGTTAACAAGGGGGCTGATTGAGAAGGGGGTGGTGAAGTGGACATCTCCCGTCACGCTGCAACCAAAACCGGATGGTAAGGTGCGATTCTGCGTAGACTACAGACGGTTAAACGGTTTGACGCCCACCAACCCCTACCCTTTTCCTCGGGTCGACGACTGTGTGGATAAGATAGGCAATGCAAAGTACCTAACCAAGGTGGACTTGGTTAAGGGATACTGGCAGGTGCCCTTATCCGAACGAGCGAAAGAGGTATGTGGCTTTGTGGTGGATGGTGCTACCTACCGCTGTAACGTGATGCCTTATGGCCTAAAGAACGCACCCGCTACCTTTCAGAGTTTGATGAATGATATAACGGCAGACATTCCTAATTGCACAGTATACCTCGACGATGTTATTATCTATGATAACAGCTTTAAGAGTCATTGTGAGCACGTAGAACTCCTGTTCCGGAGGCTTAGTGAGGCTGGCTTGGTGGTCAACCTGGCAAAGTGTGATTTCGTGCGGGCGTCCGTGCAGTATCTTGGGTTCATGGTGGGGTTGGGTCAGGTGTGCCCCCCACAGAACAAGATAGCTGCGATAGATCACTTTCCCCGGCCGGCCACCAAGAAGCAGATCATGAGGTTCTTAGGTATGATCGGATACTACAGACGCTTCATTAAGGGGTACTCTACCGTGCTAGCACCTCTGACAGATCTTTTAGCGAAAGGATAAGAAATTCAAATGGGCGCCTGAGTGTGAGAAGGCGTTTAGAGTAGTAAAACACCTGTTGTGCACTCACCCGATCCTCAGGGCCCCTGACTTTAGCCTACCTTTCCAACTAGCAACGGATGCTAGTGGTGTGGGGGCTGGTGCCGTCCTTATGCAAAGGGACGATGAGGGGCTGGAACATCCTGTTAGTTTCTACTCGAAGAAGTTCAATTCAGCCCAAAAGAACTACTCTGTTGTCGAGAAGGAGCTGCTGGCAATTGTACTTGCACTGAGGCATTTCGAGGTCTATGTTCCAGCCTATGGTCCAGTCGTTGTAATTTACACAGATCATCACCCTCTCAAGTTCTTGAACCAGTTTCACAATCGGAATATGAGGCTGACCAGGTGGTCGCTAATGTTACAGGAATATAACCTGGACATACGCCATATTGCCGGTTGTGACAACGTGATTGCAGATTGTCTTTCGAGGGTAGATGATCCTGGGTAGATTGACACACGGGTAGCCTCCTGCTTTAGTTTGAATAGTATTTTGCGCTTGGTGCTTGTTGGCTCGCGGTTGTAGCCCAGCGTATTGGGTCGTAAAGCAGGAGTTGAGCGTTTGGTATAGAAGAAAAAACTAGGCTTGCCCCTATAGTGCAGCCGAAATAAACAAATTAAAAACATAAAAATCAAATAAAAACTCTTTCTTTGATAGTTGAATTTTTTCAGTATGTTATAGCAGTAATTCTGAGTTGCACTCCTCTCAGAATGCTGGGCTAGAGAAGCTCGCTCTTGAGGAGCATAACTACATATGATTTAACCTATTGTGTTGGGGAGGGTTATAATTTTGTAAAATGTTTTGTTGAGAACTGTGCCAGATATTTTACTGCCGCTGGGTGATGGGAAGTAGAGATATAGCATGGGTTCTAACCATCAGATTTTTTTTGAGCTTTGGGCCTCTGAGAAAAAATCTTGGGGGGGGTGTGACGTTAACCACTCCGTTAGAACCGCATGGCTTGTCCTATGGTGACTCGCTAGGATCGCCAGGGCAGTGGATGTGGCTACAGTTTATGTATTATTGTGTGCTTTATTTCATATGAAAGCTCGTGTCATGGGCAGTCCAGAAAGGCTCTTTGTTTTCGCTTATGTCAAGGCTTTATATATTTAATTGCAAAGTATGTGTTTTATGATTAAGTAGTAATGATAGGATTTGAGAGAGAGAGTAGAACAGAGTGAGAGGAGCCGCGCAGTGTTATTTGCCATGCTCGATGACGTCACGGCTGGCTGGCCTCTTGGGGATTGTTTGGAGGAGTATTTTACCATGCTTGGTGATGTCATGGTTGGTTGGCCTCTTTGGGATTGGCTGGAGGACTTGTTACCGCTTTGCTTACGCGGTGCGAGCTAGTGCTAGTATATATACAGCTCTCTTGCCACTCTCTCCCTCAGATCTGGTTTCTAGAACGCATCCCTCTTATCCCTTTGATATCTGTCCCCCTCTTTGCACCTGAGAACCTTTTCCTCTGCCTATCTCTCTCATTTTCCATATCTTTCACCACCTTTTATTAATATTATACCCCCTCTGGTTAACTCTGCATAATCAGCTTCATGCTGGCCAGTTGTATTGTGTTAAGGTCTTATATAACCCATGTATGTTAGTTGTTAAGATAAGTTGATCACGAAGCATTGGTTGGCATTCATATTGTTTAGTACCGCTTCCTATAATTATTAGTGTTCTGCTAGATTAGATAATGCTAGACTAGGAGTCTGATACTATAAGGTATTGTTTCCAATGGGTGCTGGCTTTAGTTAAAAGCTGCACGACATACCTGAGAACTGGAGTTGATTGGGTAAATTCTAGTCTGTGTGCCATTGAGAGTGGAGCATGCACGAATGAGGGCTTTTGCCTATACCATTCTGCACTGTTCTAAGCTCGGTTGTTTGTCTTTGAGGTACGCCAGGAGAACGCTTGATACTTCGGTATTAAGGTTTCCTCAAGAGAGCTACCCTTCACTATAAATAATACTTGACGCACAGACTTGAGATTTGCACTAGGCTATGCGGCATGTCATGCACACCAGTATCTCGTATCATTGACTCTAGCTAGACTTTATCAGTCATAGTAGACATTAAGTATATTAAACCAATTACTCTTGTTATGCATACCCGTTTATGATTACACAAGCATTTCGCAGCCTAGTTTGATGTATTGAGACACAAACGACTTAGGCTCTTTTTGTTGATAGGAATACTGCATTGTCGTGGCGATTATTATTATTGTTGTAGCGTTTAGGATATTCTTGGCTCCGACTGCATTATATCCTGCCTTTTGTGAGCATAGCCTGCTCGAGCATTGTTCCGCTGCCTGCCTTTTTGGGTTCCATTTCCGATTCGAGCATCTTGATAGCATCTAACATTTAAAGAAGATTCCTTGTTGGTGTTGAAGGACTTTAGTGCACTTTCTTTCATGCAGGAGTGCCTGACATTTATTGATTAAAGTAACGTAAGCTATAACCTCTCTTACCACATTACTTTGCATACCATAAGCAAGCACCTTCGGTTATAGGTAGTAATGGGCTGTTTTCACATAACATTAAGCCTAGAGTAGACGCACATTTATTGAGAGTTTGATAACCTATTATTGCATATAAAACTCTGGAGAGTATTTGTGTTCTTTGTTCACTGGGAATATACATCAGAGGTTGGATCTAGCGCTTTCCGTTGTAGCATTTATGCCATTACTAGTCCAATGAATAAGAGCCCTGATATATTTAAACCTCAGTCGTAACACAAGGTAAGCCATCAATTTGTCAACCAAACAACCCTCATAACCCAAGATCGAGTCCAAAGTGATGGGGACGTTATTCGCCCTGCAGTACATCAGGAGAGGCTACGCTCCTCCACAAATCTACCACAGGATAAAAGGATGTGGTTGATCGATAGAATCCGCCACAGGTGGTACTGTTACGACCGGGACTACGAATAAAACAAGGGCACTCAATGATTGGACTATAGGGCACTATGCAACAACGGTACGCTAGATCCAAACCCTCGAACTTATATGCCGGCGAACAAAACACCTATACCCTCCAGGGTTAATCTGCGATAGCGGGGTATCCTTAACTGGGCATAAATGTACTCTACTTCAGGCTAACCTGCACTGGCATAGCCTGATAACAAACAAGATGCAAGTTACGTTAAAATGCATAAAAAGGAATCTATGGAGATCAATTAACACCTTACGAGCGGCCTATGCGGTTTATTATATGTACCGCACAGCGGGGTGTTTTTAGCCAAAATAGGGCTGTTTACGTGATCATTTTCATGCCTAAATAAGACCCAGAACGTAAAACAAGTACCTACCCTGAAAGGGCATAAACAGAGCTTTCGAATGACACCATAACGATCCTTGTATGATGGATAGTTTTCTTGCAATAACCGTGCAACGCGAGTGCAAAAAGCAGGTAATTCGGTACTTTCGGTACATAATTGAGTATGTAGCGAGTGAGAGAGGGAGGAGGGAGCTGAGATTTGTGTCAGTAGGTTCGCCGCGGTGGTCTGGAGCAGTCATACGCTCGCTAGTCTCCTGCCACCACTTGTCTCTCTCTCTCAGCCACATTACGTGCTGAAATTGCCACTCGACCTATGTCGAGCGCCGCCACATAGTCCAGCTTTTTTAACTCGACTTATGTTGCTCGCCGCTAATTAAGGGTTAAATCACTGCAAGATTTCTATCTATCTATTGTGACGCACCCCAGTGCTGGGCAACGCAACCTGATTGTACTCCTTGGTACTCCACTGTACCGCCCGTGATCTGGCTACCGTCAGCCGCTATGTATATTGAGTGTGACAACTTATAACTATGTTCTTTGTATCTCTGCAAAGGTCTCGTCATGTGCTAACCAGTGGTGGGTTTTGTTTTAAGCCATGTCGAGACCTTCCATTTAATATGTAGTATCAATAGAGAAGTTGATAGATAGGATAATGGGAATTCAGAGAGAGAGAGTGAGTTGGGCTTCAGAGCAAGAGGGTAGCAACACGCCGCGCTGCCGGCCGGGTGGTTGCCAGATGTATGGACTGGTTGGCAGCCTTGCCCTTATAGCTAGGCGCGATAGGGTTGGTAGTCCATTGTTGCCTGCCTGGGCTGGGCCCATGTTGTCGTACAGCACACTGCCTGGAGGTTGGTTGTGTGTTCCTGGACTAGGTTGCCTAGAACCTTTGAGATTCTAACATCCCTTGCTCTCTCTCCCACTTCTCACGGTTGCACTCTTTCTCTCTGACGACATTACTCTCATTTCATTCTTCTCTCTATTTAAATGCATAACCTTCCCTTGAGGTCCTAAAGGAGTTTCAGCACTCACCTCTCGTATTACTCTTAGGACAAGCATATATTTACATGTATTAGATTTAAGGGGTTAATGTGAACAGCGATCTTCTTGATGAGGATAGTTGGTGAACGTTCTACATGTTCACGAGTTATATGCCCTGCTCATCATCCCATTTGTGACTAGACTGGTGCCATGTGTAAGAGCCCGACCATGCCCAGGAGTTGTCTGTAGAGGGACGAGGACTTAGCCTTGATTTGCATACCGAGCCAGGAGCGAGTGTAGCACCCGAGACTACAGCTCGCTCGTAGTGCCGGTATAGTAGAGTAACGTAATTTATCTGTCCTTGTGTTCTCTACAGTCTTCTCCTGGGTTCTCGCTTTCGGTGCTGGGACTCGTTGTTCCTGTGACTTGGCCTGCTAGCTAGAACACATGGGGATGATGAGTGGGATATATCTTTATTTTACTATGCATTGCAGCTCTCTTTAAGTATATATCTATAACACTTTACAATACACATTACTCACACACAAGACAACACTATTAATACTTTCATGTATCAATTAACTGCACTGTCGTTTTGCTGCTGTGTCCGGAGTTCTGTTGCGTAGGGCGCATACGGACTCGGAGGGGAGACAGAGTGAGAGAAGCGAAGTAGCCTATGCGGTAGTAGGCTACCGGCGCAGTACTGTTGCCTGCAACCTTTTAGTTATTCCAAGTATAGATTCATTATTATAATAAGTGACTACTGTTTATGTTCCTCCCATGTGTATTATTAGGTATCTACTGGATCATGAACATCTTGTATGCTACATGCTAGTGCATGTTAGTAGGGGACAGTTAGTGTAGTGCACGCGCTTTCAAGTAGGCGTGTACATTTGTCATTTAGCATTTCACTGTCATACCTTTAGCCTGCTTCTATTCTACATTATTAGAGGCTTAATATTAACGTAGTTTCTTGAGTATTGCATTTCTTTAGTAATAACGTAACCTATAAATGTCTGAGGGAGTTTAGCCTCATAGCCTACCCCTGTTGTACACTTTCGCCGAGTTAAGGTACCTCGTTACCGTAGACGATAACTCTGTAGGGCGTTGGTGCTTTTGTTGTCTGGAGCATATAGTATTTGGGACTGGAATCGAGCGTGTCGTTGTCACTTAAGCCATTTCTGTCCTACGATCAAGAATCCCGAATATGTATTGCCGATCCAGCCGTAACAAAATGGCGACCTTGCACAAGATTCAGTAGTATCCTATCACATGTTTTTTGGAGAACTATTCTATGCTACCTAGTAGAGCTGGCTAGAATTTTCTTGCATATTGGAGGAATTTTTATTGTGTCATTATTGTATTGGTGGACTTGCAGATTGTTTCGTTAGGTGTCTAGAGTAGAGTCATTCAAGCATCTTTAACATTTTGTGAGTCGAGACTGCAATTAGTAATAAGCACTTTTTTTTGTTTATGAACAGCAATTGTATAACCAGCACTATGTCTAATGACTCATCATTTACGGGGGAGGATAACACGGTACAGCCTAGTGACCAGCAAGTACAGCAGATATTTAGGGAGGGGAGTGTTATAAGTGGAGAGAGGGATGCCCGGGCATTTTTGCAGACACCTTTGACCGAACAGCGCCTGCAGGCTATTGATTGTTACGGTCTTCGCTGTTTAGCCACGGTTTTGGGGCGGGACTGTCCTGACAGTTGGCCCAAGAAGAATTTGGTGGCATGTTTGTTGGGTGATGGCGATGGGGCGGTGGGTGGAGTGGGGTCTTGGGGGGTTCCCTCCAAGCCTCCATTCCACTCTACCCCTGAGCTGGGCCCTCAGCCAGCGAGTCTTAGCACGATGCAGCAGGAGGGTTCTCAATGGCAAGCTGGCTTACCCGTAAACACGTCTCGGTGTGGATCCCCCATTTTGTGCTCTCCCCCCCCAGGCCTGTCTCCTGAGATGTTATTTCAGCTAGAACTAGCTAAGTTTAAGCTGCAGGAGACTCAGATACAACAGGCTAGTATAGAACGCATAGAGGTTGCTAGAATCCAAGCCAATCAGGATGCAACCAGGTACCAGGCTGAAATGGATGTCGAGAAGTCTAGAGTAGAGACCACGGGGCGTCATCTCGGTGGTGGGCACCGGGTTACAGACTCACTTTCGCATTTAATTAAGTTAGTACCCGCATTTGATGAGACAGCAGTGACTGAGTTTTTTGCTCGTTTCGAAAAGAAGTGTCGTGAGTATGACTGGCCGGAGGTTAAATGGGCAGCATTAGTTTCATCACGTCTAGTGGGTAAGGGGTTGAAAGCCTACGATGCACTGTCACTGGACGAGAGTGTCGTGTATGGACTGGTGAAGGAGGCTGTGCTCCGGGCCTACGAACTGCAACCCGAAACTTATAGATTGAAGTTCCGTGGCGTGAATAAGAAGAGCGACGTCAGTTTTATGGAGCACGCACGGGACTTAACAGATGCATGTAATAACTGGTTTCGGTCCGAGCACGCAGAGTCGGCTGAGGAAATTAAGCAACTTTTCTATCTGGAACAGTTTTACAAATGTACTGGAACCGATCTAACGCTGAACATTAAGGAAAAATGTCCCAAGACAGTAGAGGAGGCTGCCAAGATGGCAGACCTCAGATTATCATTGATTCGTGGTTGCGGTGCCGCTCAGAGGGCTGAGTCAGGGCAGAAGGGGCGCTATACCCCACCCACCAGAGTTTTCGATAATAACAAATCCTATGACACACATAACCACACTAAAAGCATTGCACCTAATAACACCTACAAACACAAGCCTCTCCCGTTTACTAAAGGTCAGGCCCCTTCTTCGCCCGCACAAGGGAAGAAGCCCATTGGGGATGTGAAATGTTACAAATGTCAGAAGCTAGGCCATTATTCACGTGAGTGCCCTAGTAACACTCCCGCTAAGCCGGTGTCATTGGTTCACAGTATCGGTGTGTCTCTGAAGGCTGCAGCAACTGCCCGGGGTAGGTTGTCAGCAGCTGAGGCACACGCGGTAAAGAAGCGTACGGAAGGCTCGACACCTGTCCGGGACACTTTCTGTAGCCATCGGGGACACGGGTTTGTGAGCTGGGGGAGTGAACTACGGAGGGTTGACTTGTTGAGGGATACGGGGGCTTCGCAAACTTTGTTGAGGAACTTCACAGGGAAACCGATAAATGCGGCCAGAGTTGTTGTGGTGCAGGGTATAAATGCTACGAGGTCATACCCACTTGTGAGGTTGGAGTTGAGAGTGGGAGAGGTGTGCAGGGAGCTGGATGTAGGGATCGTTGAGTGTTTGCCAGTTGAGGGCGTCGACCTTCTTCTCGGCAACGACTTTGCGGTGCCCACTTCCGGGACTCCACCCTTAGTCGTTGCCGAGAGGGCGGCCGACGTGGATGGTGAGAATCGGGAATGGGTTGGGAGGTGCCAACAGGATGAGATGGCCTGTGTGGTAACCCGATCTCGCTCTGCGGCTCCTGCACAGCCTAGCACTCAACCTCGGGGACAGTGGAGGAAGGATCAGGAGAAGGTTGCTAAGGGCAGGAAAAGGGACATTGATTCTGCTGCACTTCTCGGTGATTCGGTACTTGGACCTATAATAAACACGGGAGTTGACTCTGGCCCAGAGATGGTGTGTAACAAGGCAGAGTTGGGTAAGACTTCGCGTGAGGCAAGAGCTGTAGCGAGAGCCACTAAGGCAGTAGAGCCTACTAGCCGGGGTAATGTCTTATTACAAAACCATCTTGATGCATTGACGCCCGGGGACATTAGTGAGCAGCAGCTGCAAGACGCTAGCCTAGCTCGTTATAGCAATGGTGCCATAGAGTTGGAGGAAGATGGGGATGCGAAGCCGGGAGATTTCTTTAGGCTCAACAGGATATTGTACCGCAGATTTTTAGACCCCAAATCGAAGTGGGAGGGCGGTGCGAGGGTAGTAGACCAGGTGGTTGTTCCAAATAAGTATAGAGAGTCCTTATTGTGTCTGGCGCATGATGTGCCGGTGGCGGGTCATTTGGGGGTAACAAAAACATTGGCGGCATTGGGCAGGTTTTTCTGGTGGCCTGGGGTCAAGGCTGATGTCTGTGCATGGGTGGCTGGGTGTGCGACCTGCCAGACAACGGGGAAGCCTAACCAGACAATCCCGAAGGCACCTTTGTTTCCCATACCTGTCACCGGGCCTCCGTTCAGCAAAGTTGTAGTAGATTTGGTTGGCCCTTTCCCGCCTACTAGTAGTGGCAATAAATTCCTGTTGACAATCATGGATGTGGCTACGAGATACCCGGACGCATACCCCATGAGAAACGGCTCGGCAAAGGCAGTTGTTAAAAACTTATTATTGTTCTGTTCCCGTTATGGATTTCCACGTGAGGTGCAGTCAGACCAGGGGAGCAATTTTACATCCAAATTGTTCAAGCAAACCCTTCAGTTGCACGGTATATGTTCTGTAGTGTCGTCAGCCTACCATCCCGAGAGTCAGGGAGTCTTGGAGCGGTGGCACTCGACCCTGAAGAGTATGCTACGCTGTTACTGTGCAGAACATGACACTGATTGGGATTTGGGTCTGCCGTATGTTCTGTTCGCTGCACGTGAAGTCCCAGGAGAGAGCCTGGGGTTCAGTCCAAATCAGCTAGTCTTTGGCCATAATGTGAGAGGACCTTTAAGTATGGTGAAAGAGATCTGGGAGGGCGAAGAGAAGCCGGGGTCTGTACTTAAATATGTCCTTGAGAGCCGGGAGAGACTTATAGGTTGCATGGCAGCGGCAGGTAATAACTTGGTTAATGCACAGGCGGTCATGAAGCACCAGTATGACGCCAAGGTGAAGCTTCGGGAGTTTTCGGTGGGTCAGGAGGTAATGTTGCTTTTACCTTTGCCTGGACACCCCCTTTCTGCCAAGTTCATTGGGCCGTATGTGGTGGCTAAGAAACTGTCCGACCTTGATTATCTCGTTGCAACACCTGACCGTAGGAAAAAACATCAGTTATGTCATGTTAACCTCATGAAAGAGTATGTGAGACGCCCCTCAGAGCCTCTCACTGTCCCTGTGCTGGCCTGCAGCGGCCAGGGTGGAGAAGGAGGTGGGGACAGTCATGCTGCTGAGGAGGATAGCTGGGACTGTGTCATTTCCGCGGAACAGTGGGCGGGGAATACTGAACAAGAGGCTAGGCAAGCTGTAAGTCACCTGCCTGAGCACCAGGGTGCTGCTGTCCTAGGCCTGTTCAGGTCATACCCCTCTGTTTTCGCCGAACACCCAGGTCTCACTACTCAGGTAACGCACGACGTGGACGTCGGTGATAATGTGCCCTTCAAGTCAGTGCCCTACCGTGTGCCCCCGGTAAAGTTGCCAGCTTTACGGGAGGAGTTAAAGTACATGGTTGAGAGAGGGATGATCACTGAAGGTTATGTGAAGTGGACATCACCCGTCACGTTGCAGCCAAAACCTGACGGCAAGGTGCGGTTCTGCATAGATTTTCGTAGGCTAAATGGCTTGACCACTACCAACCCTTACCCTTTGCCTCGAGTTGACGACAGCGTGGACAAGATAGGGAATGCAAAGTACCTTACTAAAATTGATCTTGTAAAAGGCTACTGGCAAGTACCCCTGTCGGACCGAGCTAAGCAAGTTTGTGGTTTTGTGGTAGATGGCAAGACCTACCAATGTAACGTAATGCCTTATGGGCTTAAGAACGCACCTGCCACGTTTCAAAACCTGATGAACGATATTTGTGACGAAATCCCTAACTGCACGGTCTACCTTGATGACGTGATAGTATATGATGACGATTTTGAAAATCACCTAAGGCACTTAGAGACCCTGTTTAGGAAGTTGCACGATGCTGGGCTGGTGGTGAACCTGAGGAAGTGCGAGTTTGTAAAGGCTACTGTGCAGTATCTTGGCTTTGTGGTCGGGTTAGGCCGGGTGTGCCCCCCCCTGAGCAAGATACAGGCTATCAATATGTTTCCCAGGCCCACCACTAAGCGCCAGGTCATGCGGTTCCTAGGTATGATAGGCTATTATAGGCGCTTCATCCGGGGATACTCTACTGTCTTAGCACCGTTAACTGATCTACTGTCGAAGTCAGTGAAGTTCTGTTGGGCTGCGGAGTGTCAGAGGGCTTTCGACCTAGTCAAGCACCTGCTGTGTACACATCCGATTTTGAGGGCCCCAGACTTCTCCAGGAGTTTTCAGCTGGCGACTGATGCCAGCGGTGTGGGTGCCGGGGCAGTGTTACTGCAGACTGATTCCGAGGGCTTGGAACACCCAGTGAGCTTCTTTTCTCGCAAGTTTAATTCGGCACAAAGGAATTACTCGACTATAGAGAAGGAGCTTCTGGCTATCGTTTTGTCGCTCAAACATTTCGAAGTTTATG